>JAUIRJ010000076.1:26808-79958 GCA_030555515.1 Acutogordius australiensis | reverse complement strand
CAGCTAGAGATGGATTGATTCAAAAATTCCAACGAAATTAGGGAGAGAAAAGATATGTATTTCATACTTAATATTGACTCGACGACTTAAACGAGGTATTATTAGAATCATCGGTCTTAAATAAACCCTTTGCCATAATGATAAGAACCGCAGAGAATAATTTAAAATGGAGGGTGGTGTATATTTTATTTGTAGTTTTCAGTCTGAACAATATAACATGAGCGAACAAAGGAATTATTTGATATATAAGCTTTAGCTGCAGTGTTTAATATAAAAGAATTCGGCCGCAAAATCCTCAATTCTAGTGAATGGTAGGAAAGAAGTGAATTTGAGGGAATTTACTTTTTCACGGGGGTGAAAAACATTCAAATGAAAATTTTTCATTTACAATAAAAATGAATTCTCCTCATTTTAATAAAAAAGAACTCAATTTTTTTATTTTTTGGTAAAACAGAGTTTTAATAGTATTGATAAACCTCATTTTCTTAAATATGGAATTTATTCAAATGAGTCGGAGTGAGGTACTCCGGGCAATTTTTGGAAAACTTAGTTTTTTATATGGCCAAACTCATTTGTTATCTTTAAATTTTACTATAATAATTACAATTTTCATAAGTTTTTTATAGAGCCAAGCTCAAATTTGTAAAATTTAATAAAATTTTCCCAATTTAGTATTCTTGGGTACTAAATGCCGTTTTTAATAAATTCACACTCAAAAGCAATTGTACCCAAATTTGGCAGCAGCTCCCTGTGATAATCTAAAAGTTCAAACTCATAAAAAAAAATTTGTAAAATTTTGCCTTAAGTAATTTTGGCTGTCAAAATTAGGAAACCTCAATGTATAAGCATTTGCAAATTAACATCCTTTTCAAATATAATAACGCAACCTATGCAAATATTTCCATTTTTTAATTGATTTGACTAGGCTGCCCAAGTCCGGTATAAAAATGCTTAAGCTTATAAAGCTAAATTCTTTATTTTATTAAATATATTAAAATTTTATTGATATGACTTAATTGTAACTTCAAATTCGGTTTATAAAACAGTTAAATATGCGAAATTCAATTTATTTCGTAGGAACGTTACTCGGCTAAATTTTGTAACAAATTAAATAATTTTATTTATTATTAACTATTTGTTTGGCCCAAATGGGTTTTGCTAAGTTGAACAAATTACTCTTAACAATCATTTATATTTTTATTAATAAGTTAAAGTGAATTATTGCCAAAATGCCTAAATTTTGTTTTCAAAAAAGCCTGGTCCGCACATTGAATGATATTAAATCTTAAATCAAAAAAAAAATGCAAAATTTTGCCTAAGTAATTTTGGCTGCCAATATTAGGAAACCTGAATGTATAAGCATTTGCAAATCAACATCCTTTCTCAAATATTATAACTTATATGCAAATATTTCTGTTTTTTATTTAATTTGACTATTGTCCAAGTCCGGTAAAATAAAGCTTGCTTAAGCATATAAAGCTAAATTATTTTAATAAATATATTGAATTTTTTCTTTATTATGACTTAAATTTAACTTTAACTTCGGTTCATAAAACACTTATAAATGCGAATAGAAACGTTACTTGGCTAAAATTTGACAAATTAGAAAGTTTTATTTGTTATAAACTATTTATTTGTTTGGCCCAAATGGGTTTTGCTAAGTGGCACAAATTACTCTAAACAATCATATATTTATTAAACATATTTAATTGAATATAATAAGGTAATTGAATATGATAAATAAAAATATACTTATGATTTATTGTTTAAAAAATAGTTTACAATTAGTATTTATTATACATATCAGGCACGATTCTAGACCCTTTTTTTGGGGGGGGGGGCCCCCCCCAAAGTTTTTGATTGCCCCCCCCCCCCCCCCCCCCCCCAAAAAAATAAATGAATTTGCCCCCCCCCCCCCCAAAAAATACATAGTAATTTTATGTTTGCCCCCCCAAAAAAAATTGAATTTGCCCCCCCAAAAATACATAGTAATTTAATTTCTTCCACATAATATAATTAAATTTGCTCCGTCAAAAATATCTAAAAAATATTTACTTTTTTTAATTGTTTTTATTCATTAATACTTCTCATCCGCAAGAGAGATCAAACTAACAGAAATATATAGAAAAATTTGATTTTACAGAAAGCTTATTTGTGAAACCAATTCATAAATCTGATGCCTAAGAAATTTTCTCAGTTAACAACAATCTTTTGTTAGAATATAATCTAAAACCAAAGAACCTGATCGCACAATGCTACGATGGGGCGGACGTAATGCCCGGGAAAAAAATGGTGTTCAAGTATTTCTAAGCAAAATAGCTGGACACCATGTCCCGTATATTCACTGCTTTAACCACCGATTGCATCTTGTTGTAAAAGATTGTCTTATTTTAAGTGAAGGGAAAGATTTTGATAATTTTTCTTCCCCATAAATTTTTTCAACATGATGCAATCAAGGTAGTTAGTGAATGCGGGACAATACCCCGGCTGTTGCCTTATTGGTGGTGTGGTCAATACCTGCCCATTGTTTTTTTTTTAAAAATTGTACAAAAATATTTAATACTCTTTTAAAAAATAAAAATAAAAAACTTTTATATCTTCAGGTCACAGGGCCGAATCGGGGTTTTTTGACTATATTTAAAATCATCTATTTATTTTTTTGTATTTAATTGAAAGATTATTTTATTGATTAAAAATAATTATAGATCAATTTCAATGCAGAACGATTTATGTTTTTAAAACTTCTGATTTAATACACCATTGTTTGTTAGAAATACAATTAAGAAAAAGTACATTTGAAGATTTATTCAAAAATTGTTTTGAGATTAATATTTTTTTAAATGACAATAATTTATCTATGGATAAAAGAAAAACTAAACCTAAAGATTTTTTTGATTTTTATTTATATTTTAAATATTAATGATGAAGTAAAAAGTATTTCTTTTAATATTATTAATTCATTTATATTTTGATAATAGATTTTTTACCGATAATAGTTGTTTAAAATCTTTAGATTCCCTTTATAAATTTGATTATTATTTTAGATATAAATAAATTAGAGCCTCTTTTAAAAATAAGTAATATTGATAAAAATTAATAATCTAAAGAAATTGACGTAGCCAAAAATTTTTTAATAAGAAACTTAATAATTACAAAGAATGTGTTACTATTGATTTTGTTAAATTTTTATATGATTACCAGGCCCGATTCTAGCTTTTCCATTTTAGGGGGGCAAAAAAAAAGGCTCAGAAGGTGAACAACTGGTAATTAACGAAGACTGGTCTCTTAAATCAAAGCCAACAGCAACCTACCTAGGTGCTTACCTACAATCCGATGAAAACGTCGAGCAAGAAGTTAGGAACAAACTCAAAGTTGGGTGGCTAAAATGGAGATCGTTGACAGGTGTCCTGTTCGACAAAAATATACCAATAAAAGTTAAGGGCAAGGCTTACTCAAGCATAGTACAACCGGCAATAACATACGGCTTAGAAACAACAGCGTTAAGGAAAAGCGATGAAAGAATACTACAAACGATGGAAATGCGCATGCTACGGATGTTTCTCGGGGTGACTCGCAAAGACAAGATCCGCAACGATCATATACTTGGAAGTTTACACATAACACCCATACAAAATAAAGTCGAAATCAACAGACTCCGATGGTTTGGACACGTTATGAGGCAAAAAGACGGGTATCTAAGCAATCTGGTAAATGCAATTGAAGTGCAAGGCAAGAATAAAAGGGGCTGACCTAAACTCACCTGGTCTCAAAGAGTAGACGCTAGCATGAGATGTCACAACCTAAATAGAAATGAGTGTAGAGATAGAAACAAATGGAGACTTAAACTGAAAGAGCTCACTGCCTCAATGGCAAAAAGCTAACAATGAAAAAAAAAAAAAAAAAAAAAAAATAATTTTATCATTTGGTATTATTGCGCATGAAAATTAAAAATATGATATATATGAATGATAAAAATGAATTATATAAAACTTTGGATTTTAGAAAATGAAAAGTGAAATAAGATTGATTATCATGAAAACAAAATGTATAAGTATGCTAATTTGGAAGAATATATATGAAAAAACACTGGTTATATACAACTAGTTATTGATATTAGGGTAAAAAATTAAATAAAACATGAACATAAACGTTAAATGCGCATAAAAAAAATTTGCAACCATGTTAAATAGTAAGCAATAATTAGCTGATTATGAGCAGTGTATTGTAATCAAACTATTTTATCTTAGAGGATTTTAATTAAATTACAATATTCATCAAAATTCAACGCCCCTAGTTAATGATTTTTCGTGTTCTAAAAGAACCAAATCACCTTTAAGCAGGTCACTAATTGTCAGCCGTTATTATCCTTCTTAAAGAAGAAAATGTGGCCTCACAACTCGAAGTTGAAGAGCCAATTAACAAACTTATAGGAAAATGTTAAATAGATTAGAAAACGCATCATTGTAATCATATATAAATTTAACAAAATCATTAGTAACACATTCTTTGTAATTATTAAGTTTTATTAAAAAATTTTTGGCTACGTCAATTTATTTAAATAATAAATTTTTATCAATATTACTTATTTTTAAAAGAGGCTCTAATTTATTTATATCTAAAATAAAGGTTAATTAAATTTATAAAGGGAATCTAAAGATTTTAAACAACTATTATCGGTAAAAAATCTATTATCAAAATATAAATAAATCAATAATATTACACTAAATACTTTTTGCTTCAACATTAATATTTAAAATATTTTTAAACTTATGAGTAGAAAATAAATAAAAATCAGAAAAATCTTTAGGTTTAGTTTTTCTTTTATCCATAGATAAATTATTGTCATTTAAAAAAATACTAATATCAAAACAATGTTTGAATAAATCTTCAAATGTATTTTTATATCTTAATTGTTTAATTTCTAACAAACAATGGTGTATTAAATCAGAAGTTTTAGAAATATAAATCGTTCTGCATTGAAATTGATCTATAATTATTTTTAATAAATATAATAATTTTTCAATTAAATACAAAAAAATAAATAGATGATTATAAATATGGTCAAAAACCCCGATTCGGCCCTGTGACCTGAAGATATAGAAGTTTTTTTATATTTAATTTTTAAAAGATAAATATTTCTGTGTAATTTTTAAAAAAAAACAATGGGCAGGTATTGACCACACCACCAATGGGGCAACAGCCGGGGTATGGTCCCGCATTCACTAACTACCTTGATTGCATCATGTTGAAAAAACTTATGAAGGGAAGAAAAATTATCAAAAAAATCTTTCCCTTCACATTAAAAAAGACAAACTTTTACAACAAGATGCAATCGGTGGTTAAAGCAGTGAATATACGGGACATGGTGTCCAGCTATTTTGCTTAGAAATACCTGAACACCATTTTTTTCCCGGCCATTACGTTCGCCCCATCGTAGCATTGTGCGATCAGGTTCTTTGGTTTTAGATTATATTCTACCAAAAAATTGTTTTTAAATGAGAAAATTTCTTAGGCATGAGATTTATGAATTGGTTTCACAAATATAAAGCTTTCTGTAAAATCAAATTTTTTTATATATTTCTGTTAGTTTGATCTCTCTTGCGGATGAGAAGTATTAATGAATAAAAACACTTTTAAAAAAAAGTAAATATTTTTAAGATAATATTTTTTAGATAATTTTGACGGAGCATAATTATATTATGCGGAAGAAATAAAATTACTATGTATTTTTGGGGGGGCAAATTCAATTTTTTTTGGGGGGGCAAACATAAAATTACTATGTATTTTTGGGGGGGCAAATTCAATTATTTTGGGGGGGGGGGGGGCAATCAAAAACTTTTGGGGGGGCACTGCCCCCCCCCCCCCAAAAGGGGTCTAGAATCGTGCCTAATGATTACAATGATGCGTTTTCTAATCTATTTAACATTTTTCCTATAAGTTTGTTAATTGGCTCTTCAACGTCGAGTTGTGAGGCCACATTTTCTTCTTTAAGAAGGATAATAACGGCTGACAAGTAGTGATCTGCTTAAAGGTGATTTGGTTCTTTTAGAACACGAAAAACCATTAACTAGGGGCGTTTAATTTTTATGAATATTGTAATTTAATTAAAATCCTCTAAGAAAAAAATAGTTTGATCAATACAATACACTGCTCATAATCAGCTAATTATTGCTTACTATTTTAACATGGTTGCAAACTTTTTTTATGCGCATTTAACGTTTATGTCCATGTTTTATTTAATTTTTTACCCTAATAAACTAGTTATATATAACCAGTGTTTTTTCATATATATTCTTCCAAATTAGCATACTTATACATTTTGTTTTCATGATAATCAATCTTATTTCACTTTTCATTTTCTAAAATCCAAAGTTTAATATAATTCATTTTTATTATTCATATATATCATATTTTTAATTTTCATGCGCAATGATGCCAAATGATAAAATTATACTTACAATTAATTCAAATCTCATATTTTTAAGCAACTGATTTTAGTGAAAACAATTTATAATTCACATATTTAATTTATAAACTCATTTTTTCAATTAAGAATATAATAAATTACTATTAATTTGTTAAAAAATTTTGAACATGGATTCTATTGTTGTACATGTATAATTTTTGCCGTGACCGAAGGTCACGGCTAATTTTGCCGCCGAAGGCGGCAAAAAAATTTTTTCTGCCCCTCACGAGTTTTTTTTGCCCCCCTAAAATGGAAAAGCTAGAATCGGGCCTGTTTTATGGAAACATAAAAGAATGCATCCCCATGATGGCCAAATATATATTTGTTGTTTTTCTTAGTTTATATTCCGTCTTTGGCTCCCTAGATTCGTCTATAACGAAAAATGACCTATTTTGACCAAATTCACAGATGCAAATATACCCTAAAAAGTAAAAACTTGAAAATCTTTTGTGCAAATAAAAATTCCTTGTAACTTATATTTTTAATCACAAATAATGAAAAATAAATTTTATTAATATATCAAGCATCGGCATTTAGACAATACAAAAATTTCGCGTCTAAACTTAAATACGACATGATATATCGGTTTTTAATGGAACTATTATTTGAAATTTGAATTTAACAGTTTAACTATTGTAAATATGCAAAAATGAAATTTCAATTTATTTTTTTTTAAATCTTTTTTGGTTTTTTGACCATTTTTCTAAAATTTTCAATGTTTAAAACTGACTAACTAAGTTTGATTAGGAAAAACCGTAAACGGATTTGATATTCCCTAAGATGGCAGGTTTGATCTCTCTAGTTAATTCATAACTCTCAAAAAATTGTTGACCTGTGTTATATAAAAAATAACCTAGTTAGCCTATACCATTTATGACGGCTCATACCAGAGGTCAACAAATATCAATGGCACAACCGTGAATTTTATAAAAACATATAAGAATATATCTCCATAATGGCTTTATCTCATATATTATTTCGTTTTTCTTAGTTTCTTCCGGCCTTGGCTCCTTACACCCGTCCATATCGAAAAAATGGCCTTGACCAAATTGCCAGATCGAGAATACCCTAAAAAAGAAAAAATTTGAGAGTTTTTTTTTCATATAAAAATTCCTTGTGACTTATTTTTATCATATCAAATGAAATATAATTTTTTAGTATATCAAGCTCCTACATCAGCATTTAAATAATACAAAATTTTTAGCCTTCAAGCTTAAATACGACACCATATATTATCGGTTTTTTTTAACAATTTAGCTGTTGTAAATATGCAAAAAAAAAATTCATTTTATTTTTGTTTTTGAATCTTTTATGTTTTTTTGGCATTTTGTCTAAAGTTTTCAATTTTATAGCTGACCAACTAAGTTTGATTAGAAAACTATAAACGGATTTGAAAATCCTTAAAATGGCAAGTTTGATCTCAGGAGTTAGCTCATAAAATTTATTGACCTGTGTACTCAATAGTTTTTTTAAATTGTCCTTAATTCAGTTTAGCAATGATACCTTGTAAAATATTTATTAAACATTGAATAAAGTATTAGTATGTCGCTATATTTTGTAATTAATCAATAAAAGAAATTGCAATTGAATTTATTTATTTATTTAAAATCTTTCACTTTTGATCAGCCCAACGAAAATAGTGCCCAAGTTTTAATCCTATTACATATTGTGTTTTAATTTTTATTTTGTATTCATTTTTTAGGGCTGAAGAAGAAGCTAAAGCTAATTTATGATTGTCATATTTTTAATAAATCAAATATTGTATTTATTAGTAAAGGTGTAGTATTTAAACTTAAGAATTCAATTATATTTTTGGCAAAAAAATTAATCTATTAATATTATTATACCAGACAATAAACCTATATTAATCCTAATTTCAAAATAGTTGTTCCTTTTTGAAAAAAAAGTAATTTTTAATTCAACTTGCTCTAAATTAATATATAAAAACAGAACATCGATCGATAAGTCTTGTTTCAACCTATTCTATAATTAACTGAGACTTTTAAATGTATGTTTTTGCAAACTACTTAAGTTTTAATGCACCTCTATATAATATATTAAATAAATATGCTATCGATTATTTCATTATTTGTGTTTTAAATACTCAATTTAATAAAAAACCTTGTTTGCGAAAAATTTTAAATCAATATTTGGTTTAAATAACTTCTAAAATATTTAACATCTGATTATAGAATCCTTAAACTAAACTTACTTGTAAGTTTACCACTTTCCCCATATTTTGCCCCCTTATCACCAAAAAATAATAATTATTTAATATGTGGAAAATGAATCCTAATAGGACAAACCAAGGCGATTTTTTATATGCACACCTAACGAATTATTTGGATGGAGCTAGTGCCAGTAGTTAATGAGCATAAAATTATGTAACTCAAAACTTGGGTATATTTTTAGTTCACTCATTCATTTAAATTGCTACACCACGGCCTGTTTGAGGCTACCTTGAAAACTATAGTCAATTTGCTAAATATTTTTTTCCAATTAAATGTAACATTTCCTGTTGAATTTATTAAATTTGCCCGCCACATTAAGCATTGCTTATTGAAAAGTAAAAATATTTATTTTATCATAGGCCACGGAGTTTTTATTTTTGTGAAATCAAAATTTTTGAAAAAATATTTTTAAAAAAAAAGTAAATTTTCAAAAAGTTGCCAAATTTGGTTTATATGCACCAAAAAATGTTTTTTCCGAAAAAACATTTTTTAAAATGAATTCATACTAAAATTTCTCACTTTTGCACGTGCATTTAGTTAAAAAGGCCGTTAAAACAGATAAAAAACATGGCAAATTTTTATTATATAGGGCGCGTTCAGACTCGATTCAAATTTTTAAAAAATTTTAAAAATTTCGAATTTTTTCATTTTTTTCAAAACTTTTTAAAAGAAAAACTATATTAATGTTATAAACAAAAATTGGAAACTTTTTGTAAAAAAGCATTTAATGTCAAAAGCTAAAAATTTTAAATTTTTTTATAAATTTTTCAAAAAAATGAACTAAGTCTGAACGCGCCCATATGTGCACACAAAAATTTTGTTCAAAAAATCATTATTTTATCATCGAACGTAAGGCATTCTTTTTGAATGTAGCCTACAAGGATATTGCGTATCAATGGCCCTAATATGTCTTGTCGGTGTAACAGGTCGTATCGAGATGCTTCGGTTATGAATGTCTGCCAAACGGTGACGTCCTCAGATTTGTCCAATATTTTGTGGAATCTAAAGGAATTTTGGAATGGTAATGTTGACTTGGTTATTCGCTTAATCATAAAATAGGAAATATTATCCCTCATGAAATTTACGAGATACGTTGAGGCATTGGTATAATGACCAGATTGGTAATATCTGTAGATCTCACCGTATAAGATGAAAGGCGATGGCCATTGGGTTTTTTGAAGATTTTTGGTGAAATTCAAATATTTAGTTGTACAAATAATATTATTTATATCGTTATTATTACTACTGGATTCGGAAATGTAGTATTTGATGAGGTAAGAAGCAAATAAACCTAGGATCGAGCCCATAAGGCATGTCTCGAGGCCGTCAATCATATATCGATGGATGAGTTGGTATACGCCGAGATGTGCGTCAATCATTTCCAGAATGATTGACAACTCGGGCCATTCAGCGACCGGCGATGACTGACAGCTGTCGTTTACGAAATCGTCGAAAGAAAGATCACATCGCGAATGATTGACGTACGAGTTTAATAGGGCAAGTTCTTCGTGCCGAGTGTCAGGAATCACGACCATGTGATTAGGGTCGGTGAATTCGTTCATGAAGCGTGTTTCGTTCCGGTCCAGCATAATTTTGAGAACAGGTGATATGGCACTTATCCGAGCATAATTAAACTTAACGCCCTCCACCATTGGTTGGTTAAAATTAAGATTCCTTATATCACCATCCTCATTATTACCACGAGGAATGTGTTTGCTTACGACAATTTCTCTCGAAAAATTTGATATTTTATCAACATTATCAGGAGCGTTACCTGCATCTACTATATCAACGACATTCTCGGCCCTCAAATACACAAAATCTTCCGAATTTTCAACGGTGTTTTCACATTTGTTGGGCGTAGCAGACGCCTTAAGAAAACTAGAACTTGCTTCGATACCGAAGACCTGGCAGAGAGTGAAATCAGATACAAATAAATGCTTTACGGTATGCAATGCCTCCCTGGCGTGCTTCTCAAACGCGTACTTTCCATTGTAATAATCATGTTCTTCTCCTTCAACGTGGACGCGGAAAAAAATCCAAGTCAAATTGAGCATCATTGCGATTGTGGTAATGCTATTGACATCGAACGAATTTGACAGAGGTTGTTGATTAAAAAAATTTGCCACTTCTCGTAAGTGATGATTAATTTGAGAACTCTGGTTAAATTCCCCGAGAAGGTGTCTAAAATGAAAGATATATCATAAAATTATAACAACTTATGTGAGAAACATTCAAAATAATTGTTGAGTTTATTTTTTAAATTGAAGCAGAATATTTTTTTTTATAAAAATATTTAAATTTGATTTTTAAAAAACTTTTCCTGAAATGAAATATATATGAAAAATTAAATTTAAACATTAATATTTTTTTTGTATATCTTACTTTGAACGCGCGCCCTATAATACAAATGATATATGAAACAAAAACCAGAAATTACTAAAAAAAAAAAATTATTCAATATAAATATTAATCAAAAATTTTTTAACGGTTTCATGAGGAGTAAGGACGAGCATATGATCGATATGAGTGATTTAATCCTTTCCAGGACCGAATAATTTTCGTAATTATATAAAAATGGAGAAATATTATTTTCAATGTTGCTCATTTTAAAGGCCTGCAATATTTCCGAGATTGGGTCAATTTTATTTTCATTGTGGCATTGGGTTGTGATCGTAAGAGCAGTTTTTTGCTCAGCCATCAAGGCAGGAAGCGCTTTAAGGAGTATTCTTACATGAGACGAACCACACCTGCAGAAATTGTTTATGAGCGTCGCTAATAATTTCAACATGAAATGTCCTTTGAGGAAACAAAGGACGCATTGGACCGAAAAAATTGGGTCGGTATGTTTCAAAGCAAAGTGGGTGACGGGAGTTTGCAGCCCACCCAATTGTAGCTCCATTTTGAAGCGAATGTTTAAATTGTCTCCGTAAAACGTGTTTTCCCTCGTATACGGGTTGTCGCCCCAACTGAAAAGCGATGTTGCGCCATCGGCTTTTTTGTTGCGAAAATCAAGAATTTTATATGCCGCAAGCATTTGATGGAGCTTGAGTGGAAAACCGACTTCTAAGAGTGTCACGAGAAACTTTTCGTTTTTCCCGAGGCGATTAAGGATTCGAATGAGACGACGGTCGGGTTCTTTGCTGTACACCACTAATTCGAGCATCGTATCAAAAATTTCTGTTACAGATACATAAAAAAAAATGTGTGAGTCAAGGTGCGTTCAAAGTTTATTAGTTATTTCAAAAATTTAATTTTTTTACATCGAAAATTAAAAACCTTTGTTTTTTAGAAACTTACACCCTGGGCATTTGCCTTAAATATATTTGGTGCTGATATCATATTCATGACTTCCTTTTAAATTTTAACACGCAAAAAATTTTATGAAACCAAAATTTTTTTTAGGATAAATTTTGAAAATTTACCTGAAAAATGCATGAACTTTGAATGCGCCGTCAGATAAAGATTATTTATAATTTTTAAATTGCCTTGCGCGACGTGTTTTGCCTGAACCAAACCTTTTTTGTACTTTTGTTATCAGCTAAATTTTATATTATGACTGAGAAAAATATAATAACGATAAAACTCACTTGCTAAATAACAAAAAATCAGAATTTTTAAGTAAACTTTAAAAAATTACCGAAAGGATAGATGCCATTTTAACTTGAATTAAAAATTTGACCAGTGTGTTTGGTTAATTTTTTCTAAATATTTTTATAAAACAGTTTATAATCCTCAATTTTTTAAAACTGAACTTAGCCATTTACTTTAAATTTTTGTAATTTTGATTAAACCTTTATTTTATCCCATAAAGTTACCACTACTGACCAAAATTTTTAGCGGGTTATTTATGAGTAAAATCACTCCTCGAATCATTCATAAAAAAAACATGAATTTAGATTAGAAGGTTTTTGAAATATACCGGTGCTTTGTTTGACAATGGCCATAGGGTTTTGATGGTACATTCGGAAGATTTGAGCTAACAAAGAGTATAAAACTTCAAGGAGATTGTGATAGCGAGCTAAGACATCGTCGTGTTCTACGACATCACAAACACAGCCGGGCCCTGAACTCGTTTGTGAGGACAATAAGTCTTCTACATTGCCAGGTTCGGTCAAATTTTTACAATTAGGAGTCTCTGTTGCCTGGTGATTGATATGCCTTTTAGCTGTGTTAGATATTTTCTTAGCAGGGGTAAGTAGCGTTTCAGGCTTAAATGTGCCATCTACATTACAGATCGAAGTTGAATGATTAGGACTTTCAACTGTAACTGAGCTATTATAAAAGTATTTGTGAGAGTTACACAACTTCTCAATGAAGTATTCTTCTTCACCGCTATAATATTTTGTGATGGGATCATTCGTTTCATCTGACAATGAATTGTAATCCAATTGAAAGGATATATTATTCAAAGTATTAACATTGTTAATATTATAACGGTTGATCTTATTTCCTCTAGATAATTTATTTTGGTTTGAAATGCAAACTTTTAAATTGGTGTTGGAATATGTACAGCCACTACGTGTAGTGGTATTAGCACCATTACTCAAACAAATTTCACTTGCCTTAGAGGGAAAAGAAAAGATGTTATTAAACTTTGATATGCTATAAGTTGGATTGTTTAAGGAATTTGTTATAAGATTTTCTGATCGGTATTTTGACTCTGGCTGTTTAACCCACATTTCATTCAAAATTATGGAGAAGGCAGTGTTAATGTGTCTTAGCAAGCCATTTTTACACAAATTGACCATCAAAATTGGCACATGTTGAAAGTTATCGAATGTGGAAAATATAAGGAACAACATAGAGTAATTAAGGTTAGAAATGTTGAGGCCAGGTAATAAATGAAAAACCAAATTTGACAAGATTTGCAAAATTTGAAGATTTTTAAATCTTTGGTTTTGAGCATCTGTTGATAATAAGTTTATGCCTTTTATGACACAAAGAAGAGTTAATTCATGACAATTATTATATTTGCCGGTGTTCATTTTATTAAATTTAAAAATGGTTTGTTTTAGTAAAGTAATAAAAATTTTAAGGCCTCCAAGTTGACCAACAATAAATTTTGCATTAGATTCATACAATATTTTAACAGTAAATTCCAATAATTTGTTTAATAGAGATAACTGATATACATCATTTATGTAATTTTTTATCTCATTATTAAGTATATCTAAAAGAGCTTTAATAAATTTTCTATTTAAAAGTGTCTTTATACACACAAATTCTTTAGTAAGGTCATTGTGTAGGACATTTTTTGATAAATTAACTCCATGCTGTAGATTTTTATCAGCCTTGCTATCTTCAATAGGAGTACAATATATGCATTTATTCAACATATCAATAGCTTTTATTAAAACTTCATCATATTTCTGTTCCCCCAAAAATTTTCTATTTACTTTTGATTGAAGAGATATTTTCTTAAGTGAATTAAAAGCTTCACCTGCAAATAACTAAAGGTTAATAAAAACATAAAAACTTGTTCAAGGTCAGATTCAACCATCAAATTAACCAATTCAAGCAAACCTTTTAAATTTTTATGACTTTGATTGGTCATTTTTGCAAAATTTTATTAAAAAAAGCTATTTGTACTTATGTTATTTATATCTGTTTCATTTATTGCAAAATTCATATATTTGCAACAGCCTTTCAAAATTTAGGTTTTTAAAGGCAATTGTAATTTCTACATAAATAGAATACCTAATAGATTTAAGCATTTCATTAATTATGCTACCTAAACAGAGTGTGCATACCCTTTTAAATTATAAATAATTGCACTGATTTATTTTAATTTTTTTTTAAAAAATGTACAAAAAACCATCTGAAAGGTAGCAAAGGTGTCTTATTTAAATCAAATTAAACAATAGGTTTATATTACATTTTTTTTTTCATTATAAGTATTTAGCTTAATTATTTAAAATAAATATAAAATATTACGTGCTTTATAAATATAGGCATAAATATTGTGCCAAGTATAGGCTAATATATATTATTGAATGCAAATATTTAGCCTATACTTTTGAACTTAATATCCTAGATATAATATGTTTAAAATTACGTTAAAGAAAACGGACTAAAATCTAAATTTTAAAAATATTTAATTACAAATATTCACAGCAAAGCCATCAGTTTTTAGATTTGGTTAAATAATTTAGTAAATTTCAAAATAATGATGGCTATGCAATGGTTTAAATGTGTAGTTAACATAGAACATACTGCCAAGACAAGATTAGTCTTGCTGGATGTTATCATTGAGTCTTATTAGGTGTCTAGGGTTAGGCCGCCTAACCCTAGGCCGTACATCAAGATAATACATGATTGTTATGATTGTAATTTATTATTTTATATCATGTGATATCATAAAATCTACAATAAAATGTTTAACCAGATAAAATTTGTACGCTTTATATTATTTAATTATAAAACAGAAATACCAATGGCACAACCATAAATTTTATAAAAACACAAAAAATATATTTCTATAATGGCTCTTATATATATTGTTTTCTAAGTTTTCCTGCCTTAGCTCCTTACATCCGTCCATATCAAAAAAATGGCCTTTTTGATCGAATTGACAGATCGAGAAATTCTTAAAATAAAAAGAATCTTTTTTTTTTATATAAAAATTCTTTGAAACTTATATTAATCATATCAAATAATGAGAAATAAAATTTTGTAATATATTAATATTACAAAATATTTCGCGTCCAAACTTAAATACGGCACGATTATCGGTGTTTACTAAAAGTTTTATTTAAAAGTTTACTTTAACAGTTTATCTGTTGTAAAGGCTGCGGCTAGTGGGAAAAAAAGTTTTGACGAAAAATCGTAAGCAATTAAATGTGAGGCAGCTAGTGTGAAAAAAAACAAAAATTAAAAAAATTTAAACTTTTTTAAAATAAATTTTTTATTTTGTTAATCATATTCTAAAACGACCAAAAATCTAAATTATCATTTTTTAATATTAGCCGCTGAATTTTTTTTTAATTTTAGAAATAGTTTTTACAATTTTGAAAAAAGTATTAGCCGCAGCCAAATATGCAAAAAAATCGTTTTTGAATCTTTTTCTTTTTTGGAATTTTTTGATTTTAATGTTTATAGCTGACTAACTAAGTTTAATTGTCAAAAATGGTAAACTTTGAAAATCCATAAGATTGCAGGCTTGATCTCTGTAGTTAGCTCATAACTTTCAAAATTTGTTGACCTGTGTAACAAGACTTATTAAATATTTATCAAAGGCATTATTTACACAAAACTTGTCATTTAATTTTTAAATTTTATTTTAAATAACTAGCTTGAATATTATATAGAATAAATCTTTAAAACAATATAAAATTCTTGAATTTTTTTTCTAAAAAAATTACGGTATATTATAAAATATTTTTTAGTAAATTTAATTGCTTTTGTTATACTGCAACTAGTGGAAAAAATTTTGAAGAAAAAAAATTGAGAGCATTTAAACATTATGGTGGCTAGTGTAAAAAAAATATTTTTTTCTTGGCACATCTTTAAACGACCAAAACTTTATTCCCATATAAATTCGATTACCATTTTATAATAAAACTAATCTAGCTGCATAGAAAAAAAGAAATTTAAAAAAAAAGGAAACACAAGGAAATAAATAATTAAAAATATATGTAACAGCTAAACTGGTTAATTTAATGTCAAATAACTTTTTTAATAGGCGATTTTGATTTTTATGTCAAGTTCTACTTATATATTGAAAACTGGAAAAACATATGAGATAAATTAAGGCTATCTTTTAAATTATGCCGTTTTTTATTTTGAATCTAATTTGTTTTAACATTTTTTCATATATATCCTTATTATAACTGGTTTACAAAGTTTGATATGAAAAAAAGGGAGTTGCTATATTACTTCGAACATATCTCACGTATACATGTTCCAAAGTTGCTTTAAACACAAATCAAATATGATTTTGGCTGCAAAGTGTTTTTTTTTTCAAAATTTTTTAAAAAATTTTTTATTTCAAAAAAAAAAGCATTTTACTTGCATAAATTTTTGGCAACTTTTTAAAAATTTGCGTTTTATTACAAAATTTTTTTTTTCAATTTTTGAAAATTTCACGAAAATAAAAACTCTTTTGCACGTGCCCTAAAAAATAAATAATCGTGTTATGTTTTATAAAAAGAAATAAAACAGGGCTTATTAAACATCGCAGGCTATAGACCATCAATCAGCCCGGTAATATGACATAGCTTTAGGCCTTAAAGTCGTAACGTTTAAGAATTTTAATGTACATAACTAGGGCTTGCTAAAACTCCAGTTGGAGTTTATGAAAGGGGCGGGAACCCCTATGCTCCGGAGTTTTCCCGTTTTGTCAGCTCAGCCCGGGCGGGTTTTTTGGAGTTTCTTTTAAAAGTGAGTTTTTTATTTAAATAGGATTTAGCCACCAGATGTTTTTACTACGATGAAACGATAGTTTATTAGGTAAAGAAAATAATTGTTGGAGAAAATTAGTATTTTGTATTTTGTTAAATATCAAATATAACGTTGTCAATATTAAGCCCTGGAAATTTTTGTTTGCACTATTTATTAATAAATTTTCCAATGTCAAGTCTGCTGAAATTGTGTCAATAAACTCTCCTAAATGCAAATAATTTAATATTGAATTTATATTCTTTTATTTTTTTTGTTGGGGCGGTCGTGTGTTAGTTTATATAAAGTTTCTCAATTAGGCTTTATTAATAAATTTTGATTTCGTCATTATTAAGCCTGCTGGATGTCACCTATCTGTCGCAAATGTCTATAATTTGACTTAGGGCACGTGCAAAGTGAGTTTTTATTTTCGTAAAATTTTGAAAATTCTGAAAATTTTAAAAATTTATTTTTTTTTTAAATTTTTTGAAAAATATTTTATTTCAGAAAAAGCATTTTATGTGCATATACTAGATTTGACAACTTTTCAAAATTTTGCGTTTTATTACAAAATTTTTTTTTTCAAAATTTTAAAAATTTTACGAAAATAAAAACTCACTTTGCACGTGCCCTTATATAAACTTTTTAAAGTTTTTTTTGTTTTTAACCTTATTCATTAATAAATTTTGGCAAATTTTGTTAATATGAAGCCTGCTGAGTCAATGTCACCTGAATGTCGCAAATTTTTATAATTTAACATTGAATAAAAATTTTCGATTTTTTTTGTTCAGGCTGCCATATATGAGTAATTTTTGTGAAAATTTTTTAGTTTTAGGCAACTAGTGACATTTCCGAATTGCCGCAAATGCCATTATTTAAATTTTGAAAAAACTTTTTCGAGTTTTTTTGTTTTTAGCCTTATTTATTAATGAATTTTGGCAAATTTTGTTAATATGAAGCCTGCTGAGTCAATGTCACCTGAATGTCGCAAATTTTGATAATTTAACTAAATATTTTCGATTTTTTTGTTCGGGCTGCCAATATGAGTAATTTTTGTGAAAATTTTTTAGTTTTAGGCAACTAGTGACATTTTTGAATTGTCGCAAATGCCATTATTTAAATTTTGAAAAAATATTTTCGAGTTTTTTTTTGTTTTTAGCCTTATTTATTATTAAATTTTGGCAAATTTTGTTAATGTGAAGCCTGCTGAGTCAATGTCACCTGAATGTCGCAAATTTTTATAATTTAACATTGAATAAATATTTTCGATTTTTTTTGTTCGGGCTGCCATATATGAGTAATTTTTGTAAAAAATTTTTAGTTTTAGGCAACTAGTGACATTTCCGAATTGTCGCAAATGCCATTATTTAAATTTTGAAAAAACTTTTTCGAGTTTTTTTTTGTTTTTATTATTTATTAATAAATTAGAATTATAAATGGAATTTTTTTACTAAAAAAACTACCAATATTTACCGCACGAAAAAAAAATCGACGCTTTAAAATGCATAACTCGCATTTGCGACAATTTGGTGACATTATCACAAATTGAAAAATGGATTAATTTTACCAAATAACTACATATATTTTACAGCAAGAAAAAAAAATCGATATAAAATTAGTTTTATAATACATAAATGCATCTGCGACAATTTGGTGACATTATCACAAGAATTAAAAATGGATTATTTTTACTAAAAAAACTACCAATATTTACCGCACGAAAAAAAAATCAAAAATACGCTTTATAATGCATAAATTGCATTTGCGACAATATGGTGACATTATCAAAAGTTGAAAAAATGGATTAATTTTACCAAATAACTACTTATATTTTACAGCAAGAAAAAAAATCAATCGAAAAAAAAAATTAATTTTATAATGCATAAAATGCATTTGCGACAAATTTAGTGACACCGTTAGCAGACACAAATTTGATAAATATTACCATGATTTAATAAATACAAGTTGTACAAATCGTCTAATAAAAAAAGTTACCACCAAATACATAAATTATCGACTTTATTTAGTTCGTGTATATCAAGTACTATAAAAAAACTAAAAAAAAACAAAATTAATAACATTATGAATGTGAGATATTTGCATAATCAACTGCTTTTGCATTTATTTACAACTTTATTTTTATAAAAAATGAGTTTGGACAAAAAAAACACACAATTCTAACATTTCTAATGGGCTAATGTTAATTTTTAAACTCCCGGGAAAAAACCCCGGAGTTCAAAAACGGAAAACTCCGGGCGGTTTTCGGGAGTGTTTTTTAAACGGAGTTCCCCTGGAACTCCCGGTAAATCGGAGTCCTTCCCGAATTCCGGAGTTTTGACATGCCCTATTCACGATAAATGGTCCAATCGCAGAACTCTTTCCTCAAGGGCAAATTACTTGGCAAGGTACAAAATAAAACCTTTTTCTTATATGTATATTTCATTTCTGCTAAATTTAAAACAGCATGGTGCTAATGGAAGAATAACGGATAATAGATGTGGTAAATTGGTTAAATTGTTGTGAAACATATATCTCCTAAAATTTTTAACCTCCACCCAGATTCGTTAGTATTTTTATTTTCTTTAGTAGTTGGCATTATTTATTTAAGCACAGCCGCCTTTAATTCAAGGTCTATATGCATTTAAACTCCCTTTACAACTAATTCTTCTGTAATTTTTTTTTTGTATAACAAATTCTCATTTTTTTATTTAAAATTAGGATCATGACCATTTATCCCAGGGTGTGCCCATAAATTAAGGCTTCGACTTCTTTGCCAGCGGCAAATGAAGAAACGGAATTCTTACTTAGAACATTTAAACGAGTTCCTAGTAACTATACCTCAACTGGTTTAAAAAATAAGCTGCGATGTTTGGAGTTCACGTTTCCTGAAAACGACTTTAGTATTCTTAAATATTGAAAGAGTCATCCCGACAGGATCTTAAAGAAACTTGCTTTTGCAATATATTGTAATATTTAATTTAGTAATAATAAAATTATATTGGAAATTGGTAATTTATAATATGAATGGATCATCTATATCTTGCGTTACCACACAAATTTTATTTTATCTCTTTAGCATTGCCTATATCGCAAACAAGCGTGGAACGAAGCTTTTCAGCTCTCGGGTAATTTTGCCTAACAGGCGTATCCGATTGTTGGCACAAAAAATTGAGGACCTGCTTTTAATCAATTTAAACCCACAACTATCTGTTGATTTTGAGGAATGTTTTAAAAATGAAAAAAAAATAAATTTTATTTATATTTTTTATAAAAATACACAATTATTATACAACCAAATTAATTATTATAAATATGTATAATAAATATTGATTTTAAACTGTTTTTTAAACAATAAATCATAAGTATATTTTTATTATATCATATTCAATTACATTATTATATTCAATTAAATATGTTTAATAAATAAATGATTGTTTAGAGTAATTTGTACCACTTAGCAAAACCCATTTGGGCCAAACAAATAAATAGTTTATAACAAATAAAACTTACTAATTTGTCAAATTTTAGCCAAGTAACGTTTCTATTCGCATTTATAAGTGTTTTATGAACCGAAGTTAAAGTTAAATTTAGGTCATAATAAAGAAAAAATTCTATATATTTATTAAAATAATTTAGCTTTATATGCTTAAGGAAGCTTTATTTTACCGGACTTGGACAATAGTCAAATTAAATAAAAAACAGAAATATTTGCATATAAGTTATAATATTTGAGAAAGGATGTTAATTTACAAATGCTTACACATTGAGGTTTCCTAAAATTGGCAGCCAAAATTACTTAGGCAAAATTTTGCAATTTTTTTTATTTAATATCATTCAATGTGCTGACCAGGCTTTTTTGAAAACAAAATTTAGGCATTTTGACAATAATTCACTTTAACTTATTAATAAAAATATAAATGATTGTTAAGAGTAATTTGTTCAACTTAGCAAAACTCATTTGGGCCAAATATATAGTTAATAATAAATAAAATTATTTAATTTGTTACAAAATTTAGCCGAGTAACGTTCCTACGAAATAAATTGAATTTCGCATATTTAACTGTTTTATAAATCGAATTTGAAGTTACATTTAAGTCATATTAATAAAATTTTAATATATTATTTAATAAAATAAAGAATTTAGCTTAATAAGCTTAAACATTTTTACACCGGACTTGGGAAATATTTGCATAGGTTGCGTTATTATATTTGAAAAGGATGTTAATTTGCAAATGCTTATACATTGAGGTTTCCTAATTTTGACAGCCAAAGTTACTTAAGGCAAAATTTTACAAATTTTTTTTATGAGTTTGAACTTTTAGATGATCACAGGGAGCGAGCTGCTGCCAAATTTTGTTACAATTGCTTTTGAGTGTGAATTTATTAAAAACGGCATTTAGTACCCAAGAATACTAAATTGGGGAAATTTTATTAAATTTAACAAATTTGAGCTTGGCTCTATAAAAAACTTATGAAAATTTTAATTATTATAGTAAAATTTAAAGATAACAAACATGAGTTTGGCCATATAAAAAACTAAGTTTTCCAAAAATTGCCCAGAGTACCTCACTCCGACTCATTGAAAAAATTCCATATTGAAAAAAAAAAGAAAATGAGGTTTGTCAATACTATTAAAACTCTGTTTTACCAAAATAAAAAAATTGAGTTCTTTTTTATTAAAATGAATAGAATTCATTTTTATTGTACTGAAAAGTTTTCATTTGAATATTTTTCACCCCCGTAAAAAAGTGAATTCCCTCATATTCACTTTTTTCTTTCCTACCATTCACTAGAATTGAGGAATT
The DNA here is from genome assembly GCA_030555515.1 of Acutogordius australiensis. NCBI lineage: Eukaryota > Metazoa > Nematomorpha > Gordioida > Gordea > Gordiidae > Acutogordius > Acutogordius australiensis. The sequence continues at coordinate 58,077 of JAUIRJ010000076.1, read as the reverse complement.
CACTGCGGCTAAATTCTTTTTTATTAAACACTGTTCAATATATGGCTATTTTTGCCAAATAATTTGAACTGCAACTCCTACAAATAATTAAACACTATTTAGCTGAATAAAAAAATTAAAAAGTAGCCTTAAAATGCGGGAATAAATATTTAATTTGTATACCCTGTGTTTTTCAAATATCACACAAATAAAAAAGAATAAGGTATATTAATAAGGGCATCATACTAAAATAAATTAAATCGCGTTGGTCAGCACAAAATTTTAGAAGCTAAAAGCAATCAAACATGTAACAATATATAAAATAATATAAACAAATTGATGAAAGTTAAAAAAAAGGGTCAAGTTATTGTATGAGTTTTTATTGCGTTTTTGAACATGTCTCAGGAATGACCAAAATTAGCAAGAAGAATGAGCACCAGGTTTAACCACCCGCCCCTGCCAGGTGGGCCAATGCATAAATATATTAAAGAATTTACAAGATATCGACATTAAAATATAATTGATTGATCACAACCATGACGGTTACAGGCGTCTTCAAAGAAAACAATGAAAAGATGGACTTTTTGCTAATATTCCAAGTCCTGAATAAGCTCTTTCAAATTTCTTTTTCCACATTGCAGTCACTTAGACAATTATTTTACTTTTATCCATTCTCATTCTCTAATTGTACTATTCCTTTAAACAAATTTCATTTGTCGTGAAACTTTTAATTACTCTTTTGCCCTTTTTTTTGAAATATTTTAAATAATCAAGGAAAATTCCTTGGCATATTTGCATTACAAAAAAGCAGAAATTTCTTCTTCAGATTACGACGCATATTTATTATTCAACTTTAACATATTAGAATATAAATAATTATCGCGGCGTCGGAATAATTTTTGACCATTCTTAGAGGTTATCAAATCCAGACCGAATTATCGCTAAAAAAGTTAAATTGCTAACCGACAATAATAGCATCTCAATGCACTCCTCAAATCAATCAGCCCGTAGATAAGGAAATTCAAAATAATGTTTATTCACTTTTCTTCGCATCCAAAATTCTTTTCCTCTTGCTCGTGATTTTAAAGCATTTGAAATTTGGGATAGTTTTTGAGGAATCCATGGCTGCAAAAGCTGGCAATTTGAAAGATGACATCAATTTATTTAGCCTTTTGCAAGCCCATGATTTAGATATGAACAATACCTTTTTCGACAAACATCCTAACCATATAAATTTAAACGTCAGAGCGATACCTCACATAACAATTACATTCTAATCTTTCAACAAATTTTTGTAAACTGCTTGGACTTTAAAGTCTGTTACACTCGACTTAGCAAACCAACCTAAATTTATCCTCAAAAAAATGAGAAGCAAATTATAAAGATTTTGATGTACCCGAGAGCTTCAATTTATACAAGGATCAAAAATTTTAAATATATTTTAATAAAAATCTGCGTATCTACACGAAAATAGCTAATCAAGCCCTAAATAGTTTATGGGTTACCTCCGATAAAATAGAAATTTTAGTTAAAGAAATAGTATAAAAGTATTACAATCAAAATTTAAATGTAAGTGTAGATATTAGGGGATTGGAATTAAAGGAATCAACGACAAAAGGGAGCTTTAGATTTGGCGGGGGGCATAAATACTGTTTTATGCAAAATGCTAGCTGCAATATTGACTATAACACTTTTAACCTCTACGAATATATTTATTTATCAAAATTTATATCAAGAATTGGCCATCGATTTTACAGAATATAAAATACCAAGGTACAAAAATGAAGAATTAAGCGATTTTGATCTAAAGGACCAACGGGGTTTAAATCCTGAATAATAAGTAGTGTTTTAACAAGATTTAGATTACACTTTTTTACGGATTATATGAAAAAAATGTAAACCATATTCAAAATATTTGTCAGCCATATTAAAATAGGAAGAGCTTCAAAATGTAGCAAAATGTTAGAAATTATTTTAGTTCTAATGCATGGAATCACTCAATACCTCACGAATGAGACCCGTAGCTATCAAATACCAATTTAAAAATGGAGATAGTTATGCCTTTCAAATTATGGGACTATGACTAAACCTAGTAGAATAATTAAAACGCGTCTGCGCAAATTAGAAATAAATTTACTATAGATACCGAACATATGAATGGCTCCAAAATTTGCGAAAATATTCTAAAATTTTTAGCATATACATTCATAATGAAATACTATTTTCAATATATACAAATATTTTTAATAGGCTATTTACGAGGATACGAAAAATCAGCTCTAGCTAGGCCTTCTGTTAATTATACATGTCAACAAATTTTGGGACCATCTTAGAGATCATATTCGTTTACCTTTTTCTAAGCATTGGTAAGTCAGCTATCAACATTAAAAAAATTTTAACGTTAAAATGAGAAAACAAAAACAAAAAAATATTAAAAAAAAATTATTTTTGTATTTAAAAAAAACAGCTAAACTGCCAAATTTAAACTTCAAAAATTAATATCATTTAAAACCGATGATAAACCATGTCCATTAGGCTGGGGTGCCAAAAATTTTTTATAATCTAACTCTTGATATTAGAGCTTGATAAACAAAAATTTTGTTTCCATTTATTTGAGATACTTAACAAAAATGATTTTAATATGTAAAAAAGGATTTTTTTTTCTTTATTCTGATGGTCGCACAAAATTTGTCAATTTTGCAAAAAGGTTATTTTTTCAATACGGACGTAACACGCCGAAGGCGAAAGAATTTACGGAAAACGCGCGCTATATCTGAAATGAGGATCCATAAAATTCGTTTTTTAAAAGTTTTCTTTTCTAACATTGTTTGTAGAGCTACGGAGCCGTAGCCAGGATTTAAAAAGGGGGGGGGGGGGGGGGGGGCACCCAGTTTGGGGCGAAAAAATGAAGTCTTGCTTATAAAATATAAGACTTTTTATGTTATTATAAAAATTTGTTTTTTCAATTTTTATACGACGCAGACGATATTAATCTGAGAATCCTAAAGCTACGCCGAGCAAAATTCGAAGATTTGTAGTTTGAAGAATAAATATTCGAATAGGAATCGCAAAATGAGAAGGATATATAGAGGAGGTCGAAAGCCATTACTTTTCTGGCTCAGGCCGACGAATTATTACAAAAACGCAATCTGAGGTAGAATCTTATTACGAGCAGCTTTTACGCCTTCCTAACAACTTCCAACATTCTAGATTTTACCATGACTATACAACTTCTACAATTTCTTCAGCTCATTAGTTCATTTACAAAATATTACAGGTATTGAAAAGTTCGACTACCAAGCGTCCTTCAAGGTATTCGCAGCGGAATAGAGACTTACATGGCAAAAACACCTGGATGCAATATTCGAGCTTCCAATAATGAACAAGGAAAACTACCACCTATTACGACAAATCGAAGGCAGGCTAAACAAAATCCTTTAAGAGCTTTAAAAGCCATGAAGCGACCAGTAGAACGACGATATATTGATACAACCTCCAAAACTAGATTCAATCACCATCAAGGCGTGGGAAATTGCAAAAGATGAGATCCCCACCCAAAAGCCATTTGTCGAATTACTCAACCGTCGCTGCCAAATTCAATCACCATCAAGGCGTGGGAAATTGCAAAAGATGAGATCCCCACCCAAAAGCCATTTGTCGAATTACTCAACCGTCGCTGCCAAATTCTTGAAGTGGCTCAACTCGGGAAAGTTGAGATTCGCAAGGTTACAGTCTACTTCAACATCCCAACCATCATGTCCGAGGTGTCAGGACATCCAAACCATAAACAGATGCAATTTATTCCGGAATTTATCACCGCGGGATCGCAAACAAGCCGTCTTTGATAAACGGCTATTCGGAATGCCTGATAACCAAAAGGTGCAAAATTGTAAAAGCAACTGCCTTAAATGCGGCGAAAGACATCATTTTATTTTATGGTAATTGGGTGATATTGTCATCCTCTACTCTTAGATCCAAATCCCAAACTATTCAAGATGTTCTGTCGCCGACAGCATTGCTGCTAATATACGATGTCCACGGAAAAGATTATCAATGCCGAGAATTGCTAGATTCCGGCTCGCAATCATGTTATATAACTAAGAATCTCGTAAAGATTAAAACTTAAGCCAATGCGTGTCGATCTATCTATCGGAGGAATAAACGCGACAAATTGCCAAATTCAGCATTCCGTTAGGGTAAATATACATTCTTGCGATTCAAACTAATCAGCAAATATACGATGTTTTATTCTGAAAATATTCACGAGCAACATCCCATCTTATTCATGTAACCAAAATTTGTTAAGTATTCCGAAAAACATAATTTTGACACCATTTACAATCAGGCCAGCCCAATTGACATTTTATTAAGAGCCAAAATCTTTTGGCAACTTGTGGGAAAGTTAAGTGAGAAAAAAATCAGCCAACATTACCAAAATCGAATTTAGAATTGATTGTTTCAGGACCGATTCCATGTGGATATTCTCTAAAAATGCATCATGCCTACTATGACGATACTAACAAACTAATTGAAGCGGTTTTGGGAACTGAAGAGTGCTTAAAGGAACTTCTAATTTCTGATAAACAAAGGGAATGCGAAGTAGATTTCAATAATTCTATTCAAAGGACCCCGAGCGGCCGATTTTAGACCAAATTACCATTGAAATATAATTTTAGTGGGTTAGGATTTATTAACAATATCTTCAAACGATTTCATGCGTTAGAGCAAAGACTGTCTAAGGATAGCGCCATCAAGGGTTGTTACTGTGATTATATGAATTATCTAAAACAAGAGCATAAGTTATCAACGTCAACTACCTCTGCTTTCCCAATTACATCATCATGCAGTACAGTCGTGATCTTGACGAAACATACTAGTAGTTTATGCTAAAACATCCACAGATTATTCCTAAATGATTGCCTCAAGATTGTTCTAAAATTTCAGCAAAACCTATCGTAATTATTCGATTTTGAAAGCATAAATTTGTGATTGATGCAGACTTGAAACCGATTTTTCGTCAGATCCTTATGCACCGACGCATTGCACTATCAAAAAAATTAGTTTTTTACGATTTGAATTTTTACGATACTTTTTCAGCGCCCTACTTAGCGATAAAACTGCAACAGCCTCACGAGAAAGCCAAGGTATTCTCCATCGGTTCAAAAATCGTTCTGAGAGTTTTTTACGTTGATGATCTCTTGACAGGGGCCAATAAGGTATCCGAAATCACACTGCAGATTAAAACTACGCCATAGGGGGTTCACTATTCACAAATGGATGTCGAACGACCCCGGGTTACTTCTCGATATTGCAAATCTGACGAAACAGGGCTACTTTCATTAAGCGACAATTTTGCCGTCACAGAAACCTTGTGATTTACTTGGAATCCTCAGAACGATACCCTCGAAACCAGTATTAGTTTATACACATCTTCACAGCAACCAAAAACGTAATATATTATTGACCAATGCCCATATTTTTGACCCACTTGGATTGCTAAGACTTATCACGGTCCAAGCTTGATGATACAGAAATTGTGGGTCTTAAAATGGGATAAGGATGATACCATAGCCGATAACTTTGCTAGGGACTGGTCTGATCAAAATTCCGCGATAATCAATCATCTCAGCACACAATGCAAGGAAATTCACGGATTTTCGGATGCCAGTTAGAGGGCATATAGAGCTGCAATATATTTGTTTAGTATTAAAGGGTTTAGTTGAATTGTTCAATTAATTTGTTTTGCGTGTGGCCCTCTAAAGACCGTTTCCATTCCCAGAATTGAATTGTGTAGGGCATTACTTTTGACAAGATTGCTCTCAACAAATATACGCGCACTCCAAATAGTTCGACAGTGTATTTTATTGGTCTTATACCACAATCGTTTTAACCCGAATCGCAGCTCCATCTGGGGAATGGAAGATTTTTGTATCTAATAGAGTATCTGAGATTCAGCAGCTCTTTAAAGGATGGAAGTGGGCACATGTATCGTCCCAAGACAACAGTGCGGATTTGTTGTCGAGAGGCTGCTCTTGAGCGAATTGGATAAAACCTTGTGGAGGAACGTTCTTCTTATTGCGTGCCCAATGACATTCCCGAAAGAGAAAAGCGGATTTATAACATTGCTTCAACTCCATCCTAAGCATAAAATGTTAACCATGACTACATCTGTAGATGATTCATTGCTTTCACGTAACTTAAATTTTGATCGTTTACTAAAGGTGATTGCTTATTGCTTACGCTTCAAGCACAACACCTCCTCGAAGGAAAAACGGTGTGGAAATTTATCTGCGCTTGAATTGCCCGCATTGTAGTCGCCAAACAGATACACCCCACATGTTTTCATAGTGATAAAGATTTATTAAAGGGCCAGCCAATCTCCAAGCAAAGCAGACTATCATCAGTGAGCCCAATCTTAAAATATGGGGTTGTGCGTGTCGAAGGGCGACTTGGCCACTCCGCCTTATCATACGAACAGAAACACCCTATAGTTTTCTCTAACCATCATCCTGTCACAAAAATTATCATCAAATTATTCCACGAGAAAAATCTACACAGTGGCGTGCAGTATACTCTAGCAGCCGCACCCACTTTTGACCATTAGCGCAACCAGCAGTGTCAAGGGAGTTATCCGTGAATGCATTTCTTGTTTCAAAGCAAATCCCAAGTTTAAATTACAAATGATGGGAGAATTGCCTACTGATCGGGTTTATGTTCTTCCCCCATTCTCCTCTACCGGCGTCGATTACTTTGGTCCTCTTGTAATGAAGGAGGCACGAAGAAAATACAGGCAAATTAAGGGTTAAGCTATATTTGTCTGTTTTACCACCAAAGCTTTGCATTTGGAATGCGTCGAATTTGACCACTCAGATATTTTAAAGCGCTTTATGTCTCAGATGGGCAATCCGACAACCGTAAAAATTTTATCGCCAACAAGGAGCTCAAGCAACCTATGCAAGGTTCTTTAAAACCTATATATGAATTTGCTGCAAAACCTTTAGCATCCGAGGGCATCAAGTGGCACTTTATACCTTCTCGTGCATTACACTTTGGCAAATGGGAAGCCGCGGTCAAATCAACCAAACACCATCTAAAAAGAATATGATTCAGCTCCCTTATAGAAGAAGCAGCTACATTGTTGACCCAAATAAAAGCAATTCTCAAATTTCGGCCCTTGACTCCGATGCATATGACCCTAACGATTGAAGTATGCTGACACCGGGTCATTTTTTGATCGGACGACCAATAACATCCGTAATGGAGCCAAATCTGGCGGTTATCCCAATTTCTCACCTGACGCGGTAGCAGCATATCATTGCGCTGCCATTGGTCTCGATGGTCGCACGAACAACGCATCTGCAACGTCTTAACAAATAGAAACGGGCATCTAGCAATTTAAAACTAGGCCAGCTTGTACTAATTGCCGAAGACGATTTACCCCCTTTGATGTGGAAAACCGGCCGGTTATTGAATTATACCTCCAGGCATAGATTCGAGAATCCTCGTTGCGACAATCCTGCGATAACGGTTTTTACAAGAGCCCCCCGGTCAAACTATGTCTCTTCCAATTACAGCTGACGAAAGTGATTATTTAAAGATTATTTCTTTTAATCCTCGAGAGTATATGCATGAAAAACTTCACACGCGCATTTGTTGGTGTTGTTGTTTATTTTTTTATTTCCTTTTTTCGCCATTATATATTCTATTATTCTATTTTATTATTTGGAACCATTTTTGTTTGTAATTTAATAAAACATTTTTTGCCATTTTAATTTATAATTAATTATTATTTTATCTTAATAGATGGGCTTTTTGCAAATAAAGATTAACCACAAAAGAAGTTTGACAAAAGAAATAATACAGTTAGAGAATGAGATTGGTGCCCAGACTGTGGAAAAAATTTAAGAGCTCATGCAAAGCATAGATATTTAAAAAAAGTCCAGTTCATATCCTGGTTTTCTTTGACGATGCCGCAACCGATATGTCTTTGATTAAATTATATTTTGTTGTCAGTTTCTTGTGAAATTGCCTAATTACATTGCAGATAAGAAAAATATACCTATGAGTGACCACTGATGACGAAATGTCTAGAAAAATTATTTGCTGATAATTCAATCTAATGTACTATAAGGAGAGCTCGCAAATTTGTGTTGCGTTTTACATTCAGCTCTAATTCTGTTTGGTAAGTGAATGACCCGCTAAGGTATCATAAAGCCGTCCATCTTCCTGATAGATAGGCAGCCTAGGTGCCGGCGTTACTGAAATTACACTCAGTGTTTAAGGACAGAACATTATAAGAGAAAGCCATGCTAAAGTTTCCCCTATTGGGTAAAAGGTATATGGGTTTAAAAGGGTTTTAGGAATGGGCTTGCTGCTAAATAAATGCTGAATTTGTAGTATAAATATAATTTTTAATGCTAAGCAGGTTTGTTTGGTCAATTTACACTTAACTCTTGTCCGACTCCCTATTGTCACCCAAATAAAAGTGAGGAACGCGCTTTAATGTCGCCAACCTAATCAGGTGCGAGTAAAGAAATTAAGCGAAGGCGATGTAAAGAGCTATTTATTTTTTACAGAATTTTCTCAATGTTCGGCGACATTTATAAAACTACAGCAAAAAATTCTACACGATGGTCTTATCTCTAACGTTTTTTCTGTTCTTTATCTTACTCCGGGTCCTATAAATTTAGGACCATATGGTTAAATTTGGCGAAATTGTCTGATTTTGCGATCTTGAAAATCCTTAAAAAAAGATATTAAACTGTTTTTGTAAGTTAAAATCAAACTTCAGTTATAGATATTAAATTCTATATTACGAGCAGTGCTGGGAAAACAATGAGCCAAAAAACTTTGGCTCATTTTTTCCCCCTAAACATAAAGAAAGAAAGGGAGCTACAAATAAAGGGCCAAAATAAGAATTCAAAAAAGGCCTTACTAAGAAAGGGGCAAAAAAAAACCCACAAAAAGTGGTTCTTAAAAAGAGCCCCAAAAAGCTTACTGTTTTCTTTATTATAATTTCGAAAAATTATGATTTTTTTTTAATAATAATGATGGGCAGGTTAGTTTTTCTTAAAGCTCCTAGGAATTTTTTTTAATAAAAGGGCCTTTTTTAAACATGCCCCTTAGCTTTAAGCAAGAAAAGGGGCTTTTCTTTTGCCATGCCCGCGAGTTTGTAGGCATTTGGGGAAAAAAACTCAAAAACTTGTTAAAAAAAGCCAATTTAGTTTTTTTTCCCAGCCCTGATTACGAGTCCAAAATCAACACTTATGTTATAAACAATATTGTGCACCCCAACGTTTATACAACACTATATAGAATTAAAAACATGATTTTAAGTCTGAATTTGACTATAAATAAAAATTACAATATATCTTAGTTTTAAATGTCATTTATTTATAAAAATTTTTATGAAAGTTTACTATTTATACCTGGCTTACAAAGTTTGACCAGATTAAACGGTACACGGATTTGAATATTTTAAATAATAGATTTGACCTCATACATGCTTGAAATCTCAATTAATCCAACTATGTATTAGAAAAAAGACATTCGTTCAAATATAATTAAGAAGGCAAAATTCGATGGCTTTTTTATGATCAGTCTTAAAATTGGCGAAATTAGGAGATTTAAAACAGAAATTTTTTTTCTTAAAATAAATAGGTGGAAACCATTTTTTATTATTTTTAACTATATAATAAAAATTGGTTTCGAGACCTTAGTCTTGTTTTCCTTGAGGTTACTAAATTAAAGAGCGGGCCCGAAAACAAGACTTAAACGCACTCGCGATAGTTACCTCCCCGTGGTGAGTGCGGAAACAAGTAATTTAAAGATAAATTATTTGGCAAAAACTATCAAAATTATATAATCAATGTTTGACAAGATGTGTTCCTCTGAGTAAATGAAAATATGCAAAAAATTATTGAAAATTACAAAGTGCATTTAAATATTTATTATATGGCACGTTGAAAGTCAAATTTTAAAGCCCGATAATATATCGTGTCGTATTTAAGTTTGGACGCGAAATATTTTGTATTATCTAAATGCTGATGTAAGAGCTTGATATACTAAAAATTTTTATTTCTCATTATATGAATATAAGTTACAAGGGATTTTCAAATGGAAAAAAGATTCTTAAATTTTTTCTTTTAGGGTATTCTTGATTTGTCAATTTGGTCAAAAAAGGCCATTTTTTCGATATGGACGGATGTAAGGAGCCAAGGCCGGAAGAAACTAATAAAAGCGAAATATATAGATGAGATAAGGCCATTATAGGGATAAATTCTTTTATGTTTTTATAAAATTCACGGTTGTGCCATTGATATTTGTTGACCTGTGTAATTTCCTTTTAACCCTTAAATTCTAAGCAGAAAAGTACTAAGAGGTATTTTCATTTCTTTTAAATACTTGTGTTTAGCACGGACATAAATACAGTTTTAATTATTAAAATATACAAATTTAAAATAAAAATTTATCAATTAAATACTCTAATACTCCTAACGTTTACTTAACCGCACTAATTTTTTCAGCCTTATAACTTATTTAAGCCAATAGCCCTTTAATTTTTCAAGATAATAGTGTGACTTTAGATATAATATCGCGTTGAGTGTTCATTAGTTTTTAAAAAAAAATTTTAAAATTTTTAGAAAAAAATACCAGTTTAATGTTGAACAATTTTTCAAGCTTTAGAATTTTTAAAATAGTGATTTTGAAATGATCACTAGCTAAGCTTAATGAATTTAGATAAATAAATATTTTATATGGACTTAGATCAATTGCTTAGGATATAAGAAAATTATAAAAAAAATCACTGATTAATACATTTTGATGAAAAATCCCAAATTTCAAAAATTTTAAATGATTGAAGTTTTTAAATTTCGCCCTAAAGAATAGGTTTGAAACGTGGTAACCATGTTAATTTATTAAAATACTATTTAGGCATGGCAAAAGTTTTAAATCTTGGTCAGACCTGACTTTGATTTTAGACCGAATCGGGCCTGCCTGTCAGACTGTAAAAACACAATACATTTTAATCAATTGGTAATAGGACATTTTATATTTTTCGTTCTATATTTTCTGGATTTGACTGTGCTAAGGAAATATTTAAATGAGGGCACAGCTTGAAATGATTCTTGTTAAAAAATAAAGGTTTTATTTTATGAATATGGGTGGGGTCCGTCTTAAAAATCTTAAAACGACTTTTTTACACGTATTTAAAGGGTAATTTAAAAAACGCTAAGAGGTGCAAAAAATATAACTTAGCACTTTTAGGTTGTTTCTTTAATGATATAAAACGACTTTTTTACAGGTGTATTTAAAGGTTAACTTTAATTGGTGCAAAAAATACTATGGCACTTTTAGGTTGTTTCTTAATTGATAAACCAGTCCTGTTTATTAAACATATGATGCTTTGAATATTTAAGGTTTTAAATTCAATTAATATACATTATATTACAAAAGAATTTAGGAATTCCTGGGTTGAGAATCGTCTATTGCGACTTGAGACGCTCGGGAAAATTTCAAAAAAATTATGTCAGTTAATAGAATCTATATTTGGTGATGGTGAGAAAAATGAAATATAGCATTGCCATATATTTTAACTTCTTGAAAATTTATTCAATTTTTATTGTTTTATATTTCAATAAACTTGCTGATTACACGTGTCTTAATACAAACCAAAATTTATTAAAACAAATACCCAAAATTCCCAAAATTCTTACTTGTTAAATTTTGCGACGGTTCGACAAAACGGATTGAGGAAAAGACCCCATTTGTAGTTTTTTGTATAATTTAAACAACTTTATCTGATAATTCATTTGAAAAACGAGAAAATGCCGTATAAGTTAAGCTACTTTTCAATGCCATTTAATGAATCCTAAACATTTTAATTTAAAGGAACTTATTTATAAGGCTTTACAATTTTAATGAATACTTTGTATTATTGCAAAAAGCTAGACGACTCTCTTTATAACAATTTTCACACTTATTGCACTAGCTTAAAACATCAATAACTTTGGACTTTTCTACTCTCGTAGGCCTTCAATTTGCTCAAAAAATGAGTCGGTAAATGTCATTTATTAGGAAAACTGAAAGTGGGTGGAGTTAGAGGAAGAATACATGCGGGACAAATTCGGGGTCCAATAGCAGAAAAAAATGAATAAATTTGCTTTAACAATCCAACCTGCTTTGACACATTAATATTTTTGCAATTTTTCCGCAAGCGTATATGGGTGGGTAATTGGTTAAAAAGTTGCTTTAAATTTACACAACCCTTTTAGATTGTCGCAAAATTGGTTTTATCGGAAGGCCGATAAGGGAAATAGGACAGAGGGGAGCAGTTTTTTTAGTAAATTCCTCGCGATGAAATTGAAAATTATTGTATTTGGAAGCTTTGTGAATCTTCAAGCCACTTGGCTACACCTAGTTAAATTTTATAAATTAGAAAGAATCAATGCCAACCATATTATAGACATGTGGTTTAGTAGGTTCCTCCAGACCTATTTCCCCACTAGGGCACGGCATACCTGTCAGGGCTTTGCCTTTTTTAACACTGCAGCGGGCCCGGCAGAATTATATAAGTTGATTTTACACTCGCCTATAAACTAAGTTTTTAGGCCTAAACGCTTAGAAAAATGTATGGCTTTCGGTTCATTGACAGTTTCCTATCCAACAAGGCTCAACGCTGTTTAATTATGTAAAACATAACAAAGTTTGCATGCGTTAGAGGATCTGACCTCGACCATATTAAGAGGTTGAAACTTGAATGGGCAAAATAAGGATCTACAATAAAAATTTTATAAACCATTTAAGCTTTAATGCCTAATTTTATTAATTACAAACAAATTTAAAACTTCTACCTACACACACTGGCAAAAATCTCACAAAAGTACCTTATATAAAAGCCCGTTTACCGTTTCTCAAAATCTCGTCAAAACTTCTTTACGTAGAGAGTCAAATATATGGTAGACAAGCGATACGCGGGTTCCATTATCCAAAATCTAATTTTTTTAGAAAAAATATGCAAAATTGCCTAAATTGCATAAGTTTGTATAATTCATTTTTGAAAATATTAAAAAACATAACGAAACGTTTTCACAATTTTTCATAATTTTGGCCATCTTATATTTGATATTGAATCCAATCAAGACTGCTTCATTTTCAATATGTTTGCCTAACAAATCCTTATTAACTTGCACCTTTTTCAACCTAAAATAGTTCTGTTCCTAAACGATTTTGCTTAACTAATATAGTGTAACACCATTGCTTAAAGACCAAGGTTTACTAACTATTCAGCGGTTTAGCCCTGCATTATGTTATAAAACCTAAATACAGCTAAAGATTGTTTTGTCTTCTAATTAAGTTAGTATTGTGAAATGGATTAAAAGTGATCGCCGCACAGTTTTTTTGTCATTCCTATAAACTGGATTAGGAAAAAATTTGGGAAAAATGTTAACTGTATTTCATTCATTCGAAAAGCTACCCTTGATAACTTTGTTTTGGTCACAGTAGAACTTAATGTTGCTTTCTACTCAAGTATAAACCAGTGCTGGGAAAACAATGAGCTCAAAAACTTTGTCTCAAGTCCTTTTCCCTTCATAGAAACATAAAAAAAGAATCAGGCGCAATAAAAAGTTATAAGGTCAAAAGCTTTAAGACACTTTTTCAACCTAAAATAGTTCCTTACTTAGAACGATTTGGCATAAAAATATTAAAACACCATTCTTAAAGACCAAGGCTTTAAAAACTATTCAGCCCCAAAAGCCCATTTTATGTTTTCTTTATAAAAATTCTAAAAAATTTTGATTTTTTCTAATTATAATTAGTATTGGTGAAATTTTTTCTGTAAATTTGCATTAGGAGTGATCTCTGCAAAGGGTTTTTTTAACATTCCTATAAACTGGATTAGCAAGAAAATGGGGCTTATTTTTGTCATCAAACGAGTATTTGTGGGCATTTGGGAAAACTACCCAAATAACTTTGTTTTGGTCACCGTAGAACATTGATGTTGCTTTCTACTCAAGTATAAACAAAACACTGAAGATTCCAAAATGCAACTATATGGCTGGCTATTATAATTTAAAAGTAGCTATTTCAAAATTTTGGTGAATTTCTTTTTTTTATAAAATACGTCTTTAAACATAAAACTGGTGGTAACGTAGAATCAAAAAAATCTTTTTTTTTTATGTAAAGCCTAGGGCATATATGTTTTGAATGACCAAGTTAACTCGGTTCGTGGAATTGCAATTCTTTTTTTACCTGCTAGATATTAGATTCAAGTCAATGTATTTAAAAATCTTACTAATACTGCCAAACTTTAACTAAAGTTATATTATGTGAATTGTGGCTCTGTTGACGTTTACATGAATTCAACAATCAGATTCTCACGATATTTGCTTATTTTAATTGTTAACCTAACTTTTATACCAAAATTTTTATACTTTCAACGATTGATTCTAAATTGCTGACAATATACTTTTTGCATCCTAATGGTTACGACTTGAAAAGATATCCGTTTTTCCGTGTAAAAGTTTGATCAAAATCTATGAGGTGGTAAATTATTGTTAACAGCGTCTTTGACGAGTGACTTTTACAGGTATATGTTTATACATAAAATGATATCAGTTAAGCAAATGATTGAAACTTCATTTGGCTTCATCACTCACATCAGATTGGCTCACCAAGATTACCATATCTGATTGGTCACCAAATCATAATTGCTTGTTATCGACTATAAGTAAAACCCTTTCCACCAAAGTAGCCAGAAGCTATTTTAGGCCGGACTTTTTTTTAGAAGTAAGGGGTAACGGCTCATTTGATAGATCATATGATGTATATAACCTGACTTAACTTCAATACTAGTTTAAAACATTTATAAAAATGCTTTTGATAAAATCCAAATTCTAAATTTTAGAATATAGAGTATTTATATTAAAAATTAATAGTTTGAAGCGATCAGTCTTATGCCCCATCCGTTGGAAGTTAATTGTAAGGTTGAGCTTGAGGGCAGCTCAGGCACGATATTAGACCCCTTTTGGGGGGGCAGTGCCCCCCCAAAAGTTTTTGATTGCCCCCCCAAAAATAATTGAATTTGCCCCCCCAAAAATACATAGTAATTTTATTTTTGCCCCCCCCCCAAAAAAAAATTGAATTTGCCCCCCCAAAAAAAATTTAATTTGCCCCCCCCCCCCCCCCCCCCAAAAAAAAATTCATAGTAATTTTATTTCTTCCGCATAATATAATTAAATTTGCTCCGTCAAAAATATTTAAAAAATATTATCCTAAAAATATTTACTTTTTTTAAAAAGGTTTTTATTCATTAATACTTCTTATTCGCAAGAGAGATCAAACTAACAGAAATATATAGAAAAATATGATTTACTGAAAGCTTTATATTTGTGAAATCAATTCATAATTCTGATGCCTAAGAAATTTTCTCATTTAAAAACAATCTTTTGGTAGAATATAATCTAGAACCAAAGAACCTGATCGCACAATGCTACGATGGGGCGAACGTAATGGCCGGGAAAAAAATGGTGTTCAGGTATTTCTAAGCAAAATAGCTGGACACTATGTCCCGTATATTCACTGCTTTAACCACCGATTGCATCTTGTTGTAAAAGTCTGTCTTATTTTAAGTGAAGGGAAAGATTTTTTTGATAATTTTTCTTCCCTTCATAAATTTTTTCAACATGATGCAATCAAGGTATTTAGTGAATGCGGGACCATACCCCGGCTGTTGCCCCATTGGTGGTGTGGTCACTACCTGCCCATTGTTTTTTTTAAAAATTACACAGAAATATTTAATACTTATATAAAAATTAAATATAAAAAAACTTTTATATCTTTAGGTCACAGGGCCGAATCGGGGTTTTTTGACCATATTTATAATCATCTATTTATTTTTTTGTATTTAATTGAAAAATTATTATATTTATTAAAAATAATTATAGATCAATTTCAATGCAGAACGATTTATATTTCTAAAACTTCTGTTGTTTGTTAGAAATTAAACAATTAAGAAATAAAAATACATTTGAAGATTTATTCAAAAATTGTTTTGATATTAATATTTTTTTTTAATGACAATAATTTATCTATGGATAAAGAAAAACTAAACCTAAAGATTTTTCTAATTTTTATTTATTTTCTACTCATAAGTTTGAAAATATTTTAAATATTAATGATGAAGCAAAAAGTATTTATTTTAATATTATTGATTTATTTATATTTTGATAATAGATTTTTTACCGATAATAGTTGTTTAAAATCTTTAGATTCCCTTTATAAATTTGATTATCCTTTATTTTAGATATAAATAAATTAGAGCCTCTTTTAAAAATAAGTAATATTGATAAAAATTTATTATCTAAAGAAATTGACGTAGCCAAAAATTTTTTAATAAAAAACTTAATAATTATGTGTTATTATTGAGTTTGTTTAATTTTTATATGATTACAATGATGCGTTTTCTAATCTATTTAACATTTTTCCTACAAGTTTGTTAATTGGCTCTTCAACTTCGAGTTGTGAGGCCACATTTTCTTCTTTAAGAAGGATAATAACGGCTGACAATTAGTGACCTGCTTAAAAGTGATTTGGTTCTTTGAACACGAAAAATCATTAACTAGGGGCGTTGAATTTTGATGAATATTGTAATTTAATTAAAATCCTTTAAGATAAAATAGTTTGATCAATACAATACACTGCTCATAATCAGCTAATTATTGTTTACTATTTTAACATGGTTGCAAACTTTTTTTGTGCGCATTTAACGTTTATGTCCATGTTTTTTTAATTTTTTACCCTAATATCAATAACTAGTTATATATAACCAGTGTTTTTTCATATATATTCTTCCAAATTAGCATACTTGTACATTTTTTCATGATAATCAATCTTATTTCACTTTTCATTTTCTAAACAAAGTTTAATATAATTCATTTTTATCATTCATATATATCATATTTTTAATTTTCATGCGCAATGATACCAAATGATAAAATTATACTTACAATTAATTCAAATCTCATATCTTTGTAAGCAAAATTAAGTGAAAACAATCAATTTTAATTCACATATTCAATTTAAAAACTCATTTTTTTTAAATTAAGAATATAATAAATTACTATTAATTTGTTAAAAAATTTTGAACAAGGATTCTATTGTTGTACATGTATATTTTTTGCCGTGACCGAAGGTCACGGCCAATTTTGCCGCCGAAGGCGGCAAAAATATTTTTTCTGCCCCCCCACGAGTTTTTTTTGCCCCCCTAAAATGAAAAAGCTAGAATCGGGCCTGGGGCAGCTAGAGATGGATTAATTCAAAAATTTTAACGAAATTAGGGAGAGAAAAGATATGTATTTCATATTTAATATTGACTCGACGACTTAAACGCGGTATTATTAGACTCATCGGTCTTACATAAAACCCTTTGCCATAATGATAAGAACCGCAGAGAATAATTTAAAATGGGGGGTGGTGTATATTTTATTTGTAGTTTTCAATCTGAACAATATAACATGAGCGGACAAAGGAATTATTTATTATTAAAGCTTTAGCTGCAGTGTTTAATATAAAAAAATTCGGCCGCAAATTCCTCAATTTTAGTGAATGGTAGGAAAGAAAAAAGTGAATATGAGGGAATTCACTTTTTCACGGGGGTGAAAAATATTCAAATGAAAATTTTTCATTTACAATAAAAATGAATTCTCCTCATTTTAATAAAAAGAACTCATTTTTTTTATTTTGGTAAAACAGAGTTTTAATAGTATTGATAAACCTCATTTTCTTTTTTTTTCAATATGGAATTTTTTCAAATGAATCGGAGTGAGGTACTCCGGGCAATTTTTGGAAAACTTAGTTTTTTATATGGCCAAACTCATTTTTGTTATCTTTAAATTTTACTATTTAAAATTTTCATAAGTTTTTTATAGAGCCAAGCTCAAATTAATTAAATTTAATGAAATTTCCCCAATTTAGTATTCTTGGGTACTAAATGCCGTTTTTAATTCACACTCAAAAGCAATTATACCCAAATTTGGCAGCAGCTCCCTGTGATAATCTAAAAGTTCAAACTCATAAAAAAAATTTGTAAAATTTTGCCTTAAGTAATTTTGGCTGTCAAAATTAGGAAACCTCAATGTATAAGCATTTGCAAATTAACATCCTTTTCAAATATAATAACGCAACCTATGCAAATATTTATATTTTTTATTTAATTTGACTAGGCTGCCCAAGTCCGGTATAAAAATGTTTAAGCTTATAAAGCTAAATTTTTTATTTTATTAAATATATTAAAATTTTATTAATATGACTTAAATGTAACTTCAAATTCGGTTTATAAAACAGTTAAATATGCGAAATTCAATTTATTTCGTAGGAACGTTACTCGGCTAAATTTTGTAACAAAATTTATTATTAACTATTTATTTGGCCCAAATTGGTTTTGCTAAGTTGAACAAATTACTCTTAACAATCATTTATATTTTTATTAATAAGTTAAAGAGAATTATTGCCAAAATGCCTAAATTTTGTTTTCAAAAAAGCCTGGTCAGCACATTGAATGATATTAAATCTTAAATCAAAAAAAAATTGCAAAATTTTGCCTAAGTAATTTTGGCTGCCAATATTAGGAAACCTCAATGTATAAGCATTTGCAAATTAACATCCTTTCTTAAATATTACAACTTATAGGCAAATATTTCAATTTGACTATTGTCCAAGTTCGGTATAAAATAAAGCTTGCTTAAGCATATAAAGCTAAATTATTTTAATAAATATATTGAATTTTTTCTTTATTATAACTAAAATTTAACTTTAACTTTGGTTCATAAAACACTTATATATGCGAATGGAAACGTTAATTGGCTAAAATTTGACAAATTAAAAAGTTTTATTTGTTATAAACTATTTATTTGTTTGGCCCAAATGGGTTTTGCTAAGTGTCACAAATTACTCTAAACAATCATTTATTTATTAAACATATTTAATTGAATATAATAAGGAATTGAATATGATATAATAAAAATATACTTATGATTTATTGTTTAAAAAACAGTTTAAAATCAATATTTATTATACATATTTATAATAATTAATTTGGTTGTATAATAGTTGTGTATTTTTATAAAAAATATAAATAAAATTTATTTTTTTTTCATTTTTAAAACATTCCTCAAAATCAACAGATAGTTGTGTGTTTAAATTGATTAAAAGCAGGTCCTCAACTTTTTGTGCCAACAATCGGGTACGCCTGTAATTACCCGAGAGCTGAAAAGCTTCGTTCCACGCTTGTTTGCGATATAGGCAATGCTAAAGAGATAAAATAAAATTTGTGTGGTAACGCAAGATATAGATGATCCATTCATATTATTAATTACCAATTTCCAATATAATTTTATTATTACTAAATTAAATATTACAATATATTACAAAAGCAAGTTTCTTTAAGATCCTGTTGGGATGACTCTTCCAATATTTAAGAATACTAAAGTCGTTTTCAGGAAACGTGAACTTCAAGCATCGCAGCTCATTTTTTAAACCAGTTGAGGTATAGTTACTAGGAATTCGTTTAAATTTCATAAGTAAGAGTTCCGTTTCATCATTTGCCGCGGGCAAAGAAGTCGAAGCCTTACTTTCTGATGGGCACACCCTGGGATAAATGGTCAGTATATGATACTAACTTTAAATAAAAAAATGAGAATTTGTTTTACTAAAAAAAATTACAGAAGAATTAGTTGTAAAGGGAGTTAAAATGCATATAGAGACCTTGAATCAAAGGCGGCTGTGCTTAAATAAATAATGCCAACTACTAAAGAGAATAAAAATACTAACGAATCTGGGTGGAGGTCAAAAATTTTAGGAGATATATGTTTACAACAATTTAACCAATTTACCACAGCGATTATCCGTTATTCTTCCATTAGCACCACGCTGTTTTAAATTTATCAGAAATGAAATTTACATATAAGAAAAAGGTTTTATTTTGTATTTGCCAAGTAATTTGCCCTTGAGGAAAGAGGTCTGATTGCGACCATTTATCGTGAACGTATACTAAATTTCTGTTTATGGCTCTGCCCTAAAAATTTGTCATATTTGGAGCTTTTGGAGGCACGTCGCCATTTGGCTGCTGGGTTGTATGATCATGGGCCAGTTGCTTGGATCGAGCAAAGAAAGAGGGATAGGATTATTGGACAGCGTGCCTAGGTCGCTATTTAAAATGGATGATTGAGGGGGTCTGGGTCCTGTACCCTTTACGTTATGGTAGCAGGAAACGGGCCGACGGTCACGTTTTTTAAGGGCGTGAAAATCGTGGGCTTGATTGGCCGTCCCTGACTGGTAAATTACGGGGCTAGAACAATTTCGAATTTTTGACGCGTCTACATTGGGTTTGAAAGTAAATTTTTGAGGATCCTTATTGTAAAAGAGATTATAAGAATTGTCGAGAGGTGCAAATTGGTTCACATAGCCCTGAGGTGCGTTTAAATCTTGTTTTTGCACAAAGGGAAAGACGGATAGCTGAGATGCTATTAAATCAATAACCAGTGATTGCCGTTTGCCTAAGTAAGTTTAAGCCAGGCCTTTGCGTTTGGAGAATTAGTTATGGATGCTTATTGGTGTAAATAATTGGAAATATTAAAAATTTTTCGGATCTCCAAAAAATATATTTTAATTATAAATGTTAAAATAGGCCTATATTTGGAAGAAATTAACTGAGGCGTAATGTTCTACATAATTACTGACTTGAGATATTTTAAACAGATTTCCCGTTTTAATAACGTAGGGTTCAATCAATGAATTGAAAAATCACTGACTAGTCTGAAGCTCGAATGATTTCGCGAAAGAAGTAGAACCACGTTTTTAATCGAATTATTTAGGTTGATATTTTGATGACTATTAGGAGCAATATGCCGGGTAAAAATATTGCAAGTTGTTACATTTGTTGTAATTAAATAAACGGTGACAGATTTTACATTCCACCTAATAATTAAATAATTAAAAAATAAGAGCGCATAAACTAACTTGAAGTATACTGGATCAAGGTCATCAATAAGAAATATAAGAATTATTACTTGTTCTTTGTTTAAGTTAAAATATTGGGTGAATTCCATTTTATTTATTAAAAAAAATAATGATAGAAACTAACTTTTTAACATAAAATTAGTTAAATGAATATTCGGAGTTAGTTTTGCCCTGGTGCCAGCCAGCCGGGAGTAAAAACAGTGTTTAGTGAAATATTTCCTATAATTGTTTTATTTTCACACTTTTTTTTCATTTCTAAATATATTAAAATTGGCTCTTTTTTTATTTTATAAGAAAGAATTCCATTTCACTTATTTTAAGACATCTCACAAATATAGACCCTCTCCACAAACACGATGAACATAATTCACTTTAGGTCAAAGTTAGATAATGGTTGAAGTTAAATTACGGTTAGGTTAAGATTAAGATCAGGTTATCTTAGGATTTGGAAGGGAGTATACGAGTGCGGTTAGCCTACGGTTGAGTGTAGCATTACGATAACGTTGAATAGTCTAGGGTTAGGTTTACGACCATAACACCCAAACTAATTTTTGATTGGTTCAATTAAAATTTTTTATATTTATTGGGTGTCATCGTAATTCTTCGTTGACGACAGATGTGAAATTATATATTCAATTTTAGACTAATCAATAATAATTATTTGTACCGTCTCAATTCCTATATTAATTCTAGGTGGGCTCTTAAAATAAATCGGGCTGGTTCGAAAATGAAAAAATAATATTTCTGGACAGACCGACCAGATTCGGTTACTATTCAAACAGGTCGGCTTTTCGGGTCCTGTTTTTTATAACAATTTAAAATTGATTTGCCAGATTTTTCAAAAAAAATTATTATCGCAAATATTTGCAGTATTTCTTAAATTTTTACGCTAGGAATATAGGAACAGGAGTATATATTAAGATTTTTTTAACTTTAAAAAGCCCAACATTAGTATCATGGCTTTTTTGTATCTATTAACATTAGCAACGCAGAAATTTCAGATTTTTACTTTTCAATTGAGTTCACTAGGTTATTCCACTAGTTCGGAGAGGCCATTTGAGCTCATTTGAGGAGAAAAGAAACAAAATGCATTTTTATAAAAATTATTCATTTTTAATAATAGGAATTTTTTGCGAGGTGAGTTGCAAGAAAAAGGAAATCTTTTTTTTTTCATTTGAACTTTTTCAAATAAGGGGGGGGGGGGGGGGGTAAAAATGGTAAAAATTTGAATTCAAAATCAGTGTTTAATTACTTTTAGGAGTTGCAGTTCAAATTATTTGGCAAAAATAGATTTTGAATTCATATTTTTACCATTTTTTACCCCCCCCCCCTCCTTATTTGAAAAAGTTCAAATGAAAAAAAAAATTTCATTTCTCTTGCAACTTACCTCGAAAAAAATTCCTAATTTTAAAAATGAATAATTATTAAAAAAATGCATTTTGTTTCTTTTCTCCCCAAATGAGCTCAAATGGCCTCTCCGAACATGTGGAATAACCTAGTGAACTCAATTGAAAAGTAAAAATCTGAAATTTCTGCGTTGCTAATGTTATTAGATACAAAAAGCCATGATGCTAATGATGGGCTTATTAAAGTTAAAAAAAAAATCTTAATTTATACTCCTGTTCCTATATTCCTAGCGTAAAAAATTTAAGAAATACTGCAAATATTTGCGATAATAATTTTTTTGATAAATCTGCCAAATCAATTTTAAATTGTTAAAAACAGGACCCAAAAGCCGACCTGTTTGAATAGTAACCGAATCTGGTCGGTCTGTCCAGAAATATTATTTTTTCATTTTCGACCCAGCCCGATTTATTTTAAGAGCCCACCTAGAATTAATATAGGAATTGAGACGGTACAAATAATTATTATTGATTAGTCTAAAATTGAACCTATAATTTCACATCCGTCGTCAACGAAGAATTACGATGACACCCAATAAATATAAAAAATTTTAATTGAACCAATCAAAAATTAGTTTGGGTGTTATGGTCGTAAACCTAACCCTAGACTATTCAACGTTATCGTAATGCTACACTCAACCGTAGGCTAACCGCACTCGTATACTCCCTTCCAAATCCTAAGATAACCTTATCTTAATCTTAACCTAACCGTAATTTAACTTCAACCAGTATCTAACTTTGACCTAAAGTGAATTATGTTCATCGTGTTTGTGGAGAGGGTCTATATTTGTGAGATGTCTTAAAATAAGTGAAATGGAATTCTTTCTTATAAAATAAAAAAAGAGCCAATTTTAATATATTTTATGGGGGAAATGAAAAAAAAGTGTGAAAATAAAACAATTATAGGAAATATTTCACTAAACACTGTTTTTACTCCCGGCTGGCTGGCACCAGGGCAAAACTAACTCCGAATATTCATTTAACTAATTTTATGTTAAAAAGTTAGTTTCCATCATTATTTTTTCAATAAATAAAATGGAATTCACCCAATATTTTAACTTAAACAAAGAACAAGTAATAATTCTTATATTTCTTATTGATGACCTTGCTCCAGTATACTTCAAGTTAGTTTATGCGCTCTTATTTTTTAATTATTTAATTATTAGGTGGAATGTAAAATCTGTCATCGTTTATTTAATTACAAAAAATGTAACAACTTGGGATATATTTTTACCCGGCAAATTGCTCCTATAGTCATCAAATATCAACCGAAATAATTCAATTAAAAACGTGGTTCTACTTCTTTCGCGAAATCATTCGAGCTTCAGACTAATCAATGATTTTTCATTTCATCGATTGAACCCTACGTTATTAAAACGGGAAATCTAATATCTTAAGTCTGTAATTATGTAGAACATTACGCCTCAGATAATTTCTTCCAAATATAGGCCTATTATAACATTTATATAATTAAAATATATTTTTTGGAGATCCGAAAAATTATTAATATTTCCAATTATTTACACCAACAAGCATCCATAACTAATTCTCCAAACGCAAAGACTTGGCTTCAACTTACTTAGGCAAACGGCAATCACTGGTTATTGATTTAATATCATCTCAGCTATCCGTCTTTCCCTTTGTCCAAAAACAAGATTTAAACGCACCTCAGGGCTATGTGAACCAATTAGCACCTCTCGACGATTCTTATAATCTCTTTTACGATAAGGATTCTCAAATATTTATTTTCAAACCCAATGTAGACGCGTCAAAAGTTCGAAATTGTTCTAGCCCCGTAATTTACCAAACAGCGACGGCCAATCAAGCCCACGATTTTCACGCCCTCAAAAAACGTGACCGTCGGCCCGTTTCCTGCTACCATAACGTAAAGGGTACAGGACCCAGACCCCCTCAATCATCCATTCTAAATAGCGACCTAGGCATGCTGTCCAATAATCCTATCCCTCTTTCTTTGCTCGATCCAAACTGGCTCATGATCATACAACCCAGCAGCCAAATGGCGACGTGCCTACAAAAGCTCCAAATATGACAAATTTTTAGGGCAGAGCCATAAACAGAAATTTAGTATACGTTCACGATAAATGGTCGCAATCGCAGACCTCTTACCTCAAGGGCAAATTACTTGGCAAGTACAAAATAAAACTTTTTTCTTATATGTATATTTCATTTCTGCTAAATTTAAAACATCGTGGTGCTAATGAAAGAATAAAGGATAATCGCTGTGGGAAATTGGTTAAATTGTTGTGAAACATATATCTCCTAAAATTTTTGACCTCCACCCAGATTCGTTTGTATTTTTATTCTCTTTAGTAGTTGGCATTATTTATTTAAGCACAGCCGCCTTTAATTCAAGGTCTATATGCATTTAAACTCTCTTTACAACCAATTCTTCTGTAATTTTTTTAGTATAACAAATTCTCATTTTTTTATCTAAAATTAAAATCATATACTGACCACCCAGGGTGTGCCCATCAGAAATTAAGACTTCAACTTCTTTGCCAGCGGCAAATGAAGAAACTGAATTCTTACTTAGGAAATTTAAACGAGTTCCTAGTTACTATACCTCAACTGGTTTAAAAAATAAGCTGCGATGCTTTGAGTTCACGTTTCCTAAAAACGACTTTAGTATTCTTAAATATTGGAAGAGTCAGCCCGACAGGATTTTAAAGAAACTTGCTTTTGCAATATATTATAATATTTAATTAAGTAATAATAAAATTATATTGGAAATTGGTAATTAATAATATGAATAGATCATCTATATCTTGCGTTACCACACAAATTTTATTTTATCTCTTTAGCAATGCCTATATCGCAAACAAGCGTGGAACGAAGCTTTTCAGCTGTCGGGTTTTTTGCCTAACAGGCGTACCCGATTGTTGGCACAAAAAGTTGAGGACCTGCTTTTATTGAATTAAAACCCACAACTATCTGTTGATTTTGAGGAATGTTTTAAAAATGAAAAAAAATAAATTTTATTTATATTTTTTATAAAAATACACTATTATTATACAACCACATTAATTATTATAAATATGTATAATAAATATTGATTTTAAACTGTTTTCAAACAATAGATCATAAGTATATTTTTATTATATCATATTCAATTACATTATTATATTCAATTAAATATGTTTAATAAATAAATGATTATTCAGAGTAATTTGTGACACTTAGCAAAACCCATTTGGGCCAAACAAATAAATAGTTTATAACAAATAAAACTTAATAATTTGTCAAATTTTAGCCAAGTAACGTTTCTTTTCGCATATAAGTGTTTTGTGAACCGAAGTTAAAGTTAAATTTAAGTCATAATAAAGAAAAAATTCAATATATTTATTAAAATAATTTAGCTTTATATGCTTAAGCAAGCTTTATTTTACCAAACTTGGACAATAGTCAAATTGAAATATTTGCCTATAAGTTATAATATTTGAGAAAGGATGTTAATTTGCAAATGCTTATACATTGAGGTTTCCTAATATTGGCAGCCAAAATTACTTAGGCAAAATTTTGCATTTTTTTTTGATTTAAGATTTAATATCATTCAATGTGCTGACCAGGCTTTTTTGAAAACAAAATTTAGGCATTTTGGCAATAATTCACTTTAACTTATTAATAGAAATATAAATGATTGTTAAGAGTAATTTGTTCAACTTAGCAAAACCCATTTGGGCCAAATAAATAGTTAATAATAAACAAAATTATTTAATTTGTTACAAAATTTAGCCAAGTAACGTTCCTACGAAATAAATTGAATTTCGCATATTTAACTGTTTTATAAACCGAATTTGAAGTTACATTTAAGTCACATTAATAAAATTTTAATATATTTAATAAAATAAAGAATTTAGCTTTATAAGCTTAAACATTTTTATACCGGACTTGGGCAGCCTAGTCAAATTATATAAAAAATGGAAATATTTGCATAGGTTGCGTTCAGGGCTGTTATAAATTCCCATGGCTAAAAACCGGGAATGGGCGTTCGGAATTCCATTCCCGAGAACGTTCCCGTTTTACTTTCCTGGAAACCTTTCCGAATGAGCTAGCCGGAAAGGGGAAGAAAACTAATGTTAAGAAACAAAAAATATTTAATCTCACTTACATTACATTATATATGTTATAAAGGGTAAAGTACTAGAAGAGTAAATAGTATTTTCACTTTACTCTAAGTTCATAGTAAATTTTAAGCCAACACAAAACTATTTTTAGACATCATTACAAATTTATAATTGTAAAACTAACAATTTTTATTATAAATAGAAATTTATTTGAATTTATAAAAGTTGGTTTGTAGCGTAGTGGTGTTGATCTTGGTTCTTAGTCCAAAGAGTCCAGATTCAAGTTCAAATGAGGGGCTTTTTTAGTAATAACAAAAGTACACTATTTAATAAAATACTTGGCGGTTGGCCCTCGAATAATATGCTTAGTTTAATGTCAAATCTGGGTCACACTGCGTCATCAAATGGGGCTTGAGATCTAACAATAGTAGCTTAGTTTTTTAAGTTAATAACATATGCTAAATAGTAGGTAAATTTGCTTTAACAACATGCATTTTAAAGTTTCCGGGAACGTTCCCGGAGTCAAAATTAAAGAAAAATCGGAGTTCCTTCCGAGTTCCGTACTATAGGAAAATAGGAAGGAATTCCTTTGTACGGAAAGGGGAAGGAACGTTCGGAATTTTTAACAGCCCTGGTTGCGTTATTATATTTGAAAAGGATGTTAATTTGCAAACGCTTATACATTGAGGTTACCTAATTTTGATAGCCAAAATTACTTAAGGCAACATTTTACAAATTTTTTTAATGAGTTTGAACTTTTAGATTATCACAGGGAGCTGCTGCCAAATTTTACAATTGCTTTTGAGTGTGAATTTATTAAATACGGCATTTAGTACCCAATAATACTAAATTGGGGAAATTATTAAATTTAACAAATTTGAGCTTGGCTCCATAAAAAACTTATGAAAATTTTAATTATTATAGTAAAATTTAAAGATAACAAACATGAGTTTTGCCATATTAAAAACTAAGTTTTCCAAAAATTGCCCGGAGTACCTCACTCCGACTCATTTGAAAAAATTCCATATTGAAAAAAAAAAAAGAAAATGAGGTTTATCAATACTATTAAAACTCTGTTTTACCAAAATAAAAAAATTGAGTTCTTTTTTATTAAAATGAGGAGAATTCATTTTTATTGTAAATGAAAAATTTTCATTTGAATATTCTTCACCCCCGTGAAAAAGTGAATTCCTTCATATTGACTTTTTTCTTTCCTACCATTCACTAGAATTGAGGTATTTCCGGCCGAATTTTTTTATATTAAACACTGTTCAATATATTGCTTTTTTTGCCAAATAATTTGAACTGCAACTCCTACAAATAATTAAACACTATTTAGCTGAATAAATAAATTTAAAAGTAGCCTTAAAATGCGGGAATAAATATTTAATTTGTATACCCTGTGTTTTTCAAATATCACACAAATAAAAAAGAATAAGGTATATTAATTAGGGCATTATACTAAAATAAATTAGATATCGCGTTGGTCAGCACAAAATTTTAGAAGCTAAAAGCAATCAAACATGTCACAATATATTAAATAATAAAAACAAATTAATGAAAGTAAAAAAAAGGGTCAAGTTATTGTGTGAGTTTTTATTGCGTTTTTGAACATGTCTCAGGAATGACCAAAATTAGCAAGAAGAATGAGCACCAGGTTTAACCACCCGCCCCTTCCAGGTGGGCCAATGCATAAATATATTAAAGAATTTAACAAGATATCGACATTAAAATATAATTGATTGATCACAACCATGACGGTTACAGGCGTCTTCAAAGAAAACAATGAAAAGAAGGACTTTTTGCAAATATTCCAAGTCCTGAATAAGCTCTTTCAAATTTCTTTTTCCACATTGCAGTCACTTAGACAATCATTTTACTTTTATTCTCATTCTCTAATTGTACTATTCCTTTAAACAAATTTCATTTGTCGTGAACTTTTAATTACTCTTTTGCCCTTTTTTAAATGTTATTTACTATAATTTGGCATAATTAAACATTGAAATATTTTAAATAATCAAGGAAAATTCCTTGGCATATTTGCATTACAAAAAAGCAGAAATTTCTTCTTCAGATTAAGACGCATATTTATTATTTAACTATAACCAAGGATTGGAACTCATTGAAAAAAGCTGGTACTAAGTTCCGAGTTCTTAAGATAATTTGCAAAAGAGCTGGAACTAAGTTCTTGGAAGTACTGACGAGTTCTAAAATATCGGAACTCAAGTTCCAATTTTTTTTATAGAGAGATACAAAAAAAAGATATATTACACATTGCACATTCAATTTATTAAACCATATAAAATGTAAACATACTTATTAAGCATAAAATTCACAAAAAGAATATCATTTAAAATATCATCCTTTAGCCGATTTCTTTGGGAATCTAAGATAAAGTTTAAATAAGAGAAAATCTTTCCACACTGACCTCGGTCAAGGGGACCGATACAACAATTAAAGCTAAGTTTAGTAGCAGAAATTCAGCTTTGTTGGCACCCACCAGCTTCTAATATTTTCATCCGCCTTAAAACGCGGCAAATTTTCGTATTTTAAAATTTCTATGTCTAATTGCTCGTATATCAGGAGGGTTTTTGAGTCATCATGGTTATAACATCTTTAAAACATTCTCTAAAAGTGAAAATTTTTTCTGTCATTCCAGAAGAATTTAAAATAATTTCTTCCTAATGATTACCTAAATCTTTGCTTTGAAGAGAGAGGGATTTTGATAAAAAAAATTCAGAAACTTTTAGCCTTCTCGCATTTGTTATTAATAAATTTAAAGTAGAATCTTTTATCTAGAAACAGGCCACAATTTACTATGTCATTATCTAAGAGCTGGAATTCTCTTTGTTCAATAAAATGCAAAAGGGATAAAGAAAAAGCGGCTGATTGGGTTTTTAACACTGCTTTGCAGAAATAATTATTTTGTATAAAAAATGCAAACATCTAAAATTTGAGCCTGAAGCTCTTTTGTTAAGATTGCTGCGGGGCCTAATGTTTCGACTAATTTTTGAAAAATATTCCAAATATCATGGGGTATTTCCAACTCATTTAAAATATTTTTGTGATGATTAAAAAACATTTAATTAATCTTTCTATACAGGTGTAAGTTTAGTTCCACCTCACCTGATGCATAAGTATGGATTGGGGAAGATTTTGGGATTTTAACATTGCTGTTATAGGCCTTTTAAGCTTAGCAGCCAATTGTCTTGCTACCTTGATTGCTAAAGTTATATCAGGTGTGCTGACCAGAAAAGAGTTAACTGCTAATTGAACCACGTGCGCAGCACAGTTGAGATCAATGTTGATTGACGAGTTGAAATCATATATTTTACAAGCCTTGTAAGAATCCTTTAATATTAGTTATTTTAAAAAAAATTCTATTTTGATTGAAAAATTACAATAGGTATAAACCGCCTATTAGCTTGGTTCAAGCTAGGGTTATAAAATAATTTACAAATATAAAAATTTATTATTTGTTATTCAGACCAGTTTTAGACGCTGATCATAAATCTGATAATAATTTTATTGAAGTATCACTTTGTAATAAAATAAACGCAAAAGTACTAAACCGCCTATTTGCGTGAGTTAAGCTTGGGTAAAAAAAAATTTAAGATTATAAAAACTTTTTAAATAATTTCTTCAACAGTTTTAAAGGCTGATTACGATTATTTAGAAAAAATATAGTTTATAGTATAATTTGAGATATTTGATAAATCGCGATGGAACTTGAGAATGGAACTCGAGTTCCTCGAGTTCCACTACCTTGGTACTAAATTCCAAGTTCCGAGTTCCATTTCAAAAAAAAAGACGAGTTCTTCGAGTTCCAAGTTCCGAGTTCTGGAACTAGTTCCAATCCTTGACTATAACATATTAGAATATAAATAATTATCGCGGCGTCGGAATAATTTTTGACCAGGAAATATAAGATTCATTGTTAGAGGTTATCAAATCCAGACCGAATTATCGCTAAAAAAGTTAAATTGCTCACCGACAATAATAGCATCTCAGTGCACTCCTCAAATCAATCAGCCCGTAGATAAGGAAATTCAAAAAAATGTTTATTCAATTTAATTCTTCGCACCCAAAATTCTTTTCCTCTTGCTCGTGATTTTAAAGCTTTTGAAATTTGGGATAGTTTTTGAGGAATCCATGGCTGCAAAAGCTGGCAATTTGAAAGATGACATCAATTTATTTAGCCTTTTGCAAGCCCATGATTTAGATATGAACAATACCTTTTTCGACAAACATCCTTACCATATAAATTTAAACGTGGGAGCGATGCCTTACGTAACGATTATATTCTAATCATTCGACAAATTTTGAAAACTGCTTGGACTTTTAAGTCTCTTACACTCGACTAAGCAAACCAACCTAAATTTATCCTCAGAATAAATGAGAAGCAAATTATAAAGATGATTTTGATATACCCGAGAGCCTCTCCTCATACAAGGATCTAAAATTCTAAAGATAATTAAATAAAAATCTGCGTATCTACACGGAAATAGCTAATCAAGCCCTGAACAGCTTATGGGTTACCTCTGATAAAATAGAAAATTTAGCTAAAGAAATATTATAAACGTATTATAATCAAAATTAAGTGTAGATATTAGGAGATTGAAATCATAGAAATCAATGAAAAAAGCTTTTCAAAATACGGAGGGGCATATAAATAATACTGTTTTATGCAAAATGCAAGTTACAGTTTTGACAAGGTTTTCAGCACTATGACCTCTGATATGTATTTATCAAAATTTATATTAAGAATTGGCCATCGATTCTGA
>JAUIRJ010000076.1:0-26608 GCA_030555515.1 Acutogordius australiensis | reverse complement strand
GAAGGCCGATAAGGGAAATAGGACATAGGAGAGCAGTTTTTTTTGTGAATTCGTCGCGATGAAATTTAGTGAAAATTATTGTGATTGGAAGCTTTGTGGATCTTAAAGCCCCTTGGCTACACCTAGTTAAATTTTATAAATTAGAAAGAATTAGAAATAAATCAATGCCAACCATATTTAAAACGTGAGGTTTAGGAGTCTCCTCCAGACCTATTTTCCCATTCAGGCATGGCATACCTGTCAGGGCTTTGCCTCTTTTAACACTGCAGCGGGCCCGGCAGAATTAAATGAGATGATTTTACACTCGCCGATAAACTAAGTTTTTAGGCCTAAACGCTTAGAAAAATGTATGGCTTTCGGTTCGTTGACAGAGTCCCATCCAAAAAGGCTCAACGCTGTTTAACTGTTTAAAACATAACAAAGTTTGCATGCGTTAGAGGTTCCGACCTCGACCATATTAAGAGGTTGAATTACTTGAATGGGCAAAATAAGGATCCACAATAAAAATTTTATAAACCATTTAAGCTCTAATGCCTAATTTTATTAATTACAAACAAATTTTAAAACTTCTACTTACACACATTGGCAAAAATCTCACAAAAGTACCTTATATAAAAGCCCGTTTACCGTTCCTCAAAATCTCGTCAAACCTTCGTTACGTAGAGAGTCAAATATATGTTAAACAAGCGCTAATCGCGGGTTCCATTATCCAAATTCTAATTTTTTTTTGGAAAAAATGTGCAAAATTGTCTAAATTTCATAAGTTTGTATAATTCATTTTTGAAAATATTAAAAAACATAATGAAACATTTTCACAATTTTTCATAATTTTGGCCATCTAATTCATATTTGATATTGAGGTTAACACAAGATATACTCGCAAATAACTTCATGGCAAAATCTATGGAATCTGGACATATTTAAAAGTCAAAACGAATCTTAATAAATCACACAAATCTTTGTGGCCAGTTAATAAACTTGTTTGTAGCGAAAAATTCGAACGCAATCGATTAATATCTGAGATGACCAGTTTTAAAATTTTTTAGGAAAAATATTTTTTTAAAAAAAAAGTCTTTTGTAATTTTTTGAAAAATGTTCATTTTTTAAAATTTTAGGCAGAGCCTTTTATTGCAATATTCATTGTTTCGACCAAAAGTTTTAGAAAGTTTTTTTAAGTCATTTTGTTTTTATTTCAACTTTGGGTAACAATAACCTCAACACTCTTTTCTTAAGTCCTTTTACTTTCATAGAATGAAAGCAATATAGGTTCATACTCAATAAAAAGTTATAATGTCAAGAGCTTTGTGACACCTTTTTCAACCTACAATAGTTCCGTTCCTAAACGATTTTGCTTAACTAATATATTGTAACACCATTGCTTAAAGACCAAGGTTTTACTAACTATTCAGCGGTTTAGCCCTGCATTATGTTATATAACCTAAATACAGCTAAAGATTGTTTTGTATTCTAATTAAATTAGTATTGTGAAATATATTCTGTACATTTGGGATTAAAAGTGATCGCCGCACAGTTAGTTTGTCATTCCTATAAACTGGATTAGAAAAAAATTTGGGAAATATTTATGTTTCAAACAGTATTTCTTTCATTCGAAAGCTACCCCTGATAACTTTGTTTTGGTCACCGTAGAACTTGATGTTGCTTTCTACTCAAGTATAAACAAAACACTGAAGATTCCAAAATGCAACTATATGGCTGGCTATTATAAATTAAAAGTAGCTATTTCAAAATTTTGGTGTTTTTTTTTATAAAATACGTCTTTAAACATAAAACTGGTGGTTACTTAGAATCAAAAAAATCTTTTTTTTTATGCAAAGCCTAGGGCATATATGTTTTGAATGACCAAGTTAACTCGGTTCGTGGAATTGCAATTCTTTTTTTATCTGATAGATATGAAATTCAAGTCAATGTATTTAAAAATCTTACTCATACTGCCAAACTTTACTAAAGTTATATTATGTGAATTATTAAAAAAAGGCTCTGTTGACGTTTACATGAATTCAACAATCAGATTCTCACGTATTTGCTTATTTTTTTAATTGTTAACCTAACTTTAATACCAAAATTTTTTTACATTCAACAATTGATTCTAAATTGCTGACAATATGCTTTTTGCACCCTAATGGTTACGACTTGAAAAGATATCCGTTTTTCCGTGTAAAAGCTTGATCAAAATCTATGAGGTGGTAAATTATTGTTAACAGCGTCTTTGACGAATGACTTTTTACAGGTATGTGTTTATACATAAAATGATATCAGTTAAGCAAATGATTGAAACTTCATTTGGCTTCATCACACACACCAGATTGGCTCACCAAGATTACCAAATCTGATTGGTCAACAAATCATAATTGCTTGTTATCGACTATAAGTAAAACCCTTTCCACCAAAGTAGCCAGAAGCTATCTTAGGCTGGACTTTTTTTTAGAAGTAAGGGGTAACGGCTCATTTGATAGATCATATGATGTAGATAACCTGACAGGCTTAACTTCAATACTAGTTTAAAACATTTATAAAAATGCTTTTGATAAAATCCAAATTCTAAATTTTAGAATATAGAATATTTATATTAAAAATTAATAGTTTGAAGCGATCAGTCTTACATGTTGTTGTTTATTGCCCCATCCGTTGGAAGTTAATTGTAAGGTTGAGCTTGAGGGCAGCTAGAGATGGATTGATTCAAAAATTCCAACGAAATTAGGGAGAAAGATATGTATTTCATACTTAATATTGACTCGACGACTTAAACGAAGTAATATTAGACGGTCTTACATAAAACCCTTTGCCATAGTGATAAGAACCGCAGAGAATAATTTAAAATGGGGGGTGGTGTATATTTTATTTGTTAGTTTTCAGTCTGAACAATATAACATGAGCGAACAAAGGAATTATTTGATATTAAAGCTTTAGCTGCAGTGTTTAATATAAAAAAATTCGGCCGCAAATTCCTCAATTCTAGTGAATGGTAGGAAAGAAAAAAGTGAATATGAGGGAATTCACTTTTTCACGGGGGTGAAAAATATTCAAATGAAAATTTTTCATTTACAATAAAAATGAATTCTCCTCATTTTAATAAAAAAAACTCAGTTTTTTTATTTTTTGGTAAAACAGAGTTTTAATAGTATTAATAAACCTCATTTTCTTTTTTTTTTCAATATGGAATTTTTTCAAATGAGTCGGAGTGAGGTACTCCGGGCAATTTTTGGAAAACTTAGTTTTTTATATGGCCAAACTCATGTTTGTTATCTTTAAATTTTACTATAATAATTAAAATTTTCATAAATTTTTTATAGAGCCAAGCTCAAATTTGTTAAATTTAATAAAATTTCCCCAATTTAGTATTCTTGGGTACTAAATGCCGTTTAAATTCACACTCAAAAGCAATTGTACCCAAATTTGGCAGCAGCTCCCTGTGATAATCTAAAAGTTCAAACAAAAAAATTTGTAAAATTTTGCCTTAAGTAATTTTGGCTGTCAAAATTAGGAAACCTCAATGTATAAGCATTTGCAAATTAACATCCTTTTCAAATATAATAACGCAACCTATGCAAATATTTCCATTTTTTATTTAATTTGACTAGGCTGCCCAAGTCCGGTATAAAAATGTTTAAGCTTATAAAGCTAAATTCTTTATTTTATTAAATATATTAAAATTTTATTAATATTACTTAAATGTAACTTCAAATTCGGTTTATAAAACAGTTAAATATGCGAAATTTAATTTATTTCATAGGAACGTTACTCGGCTAAATTTTGTAACAAATTAAATAATTTTATTTATTATTAACTATTTATTTGGCCCAAATGGGTTTTGCTAAGTTGAACAAATTACTCTTAACAATCATTTATATTTTTATTAATAAGTTAAAGTGAATTATTGCCAAAATGCCTAAATTTTGTTTTCAAAAAAGCCTGGTCAGCACATTGAATGATATTAAATCTTAAATCAAAAAAAATTGCAAAATTTTGCCTAAGTAATTTTGGCTGCCAATTTTAGGAAACCTCAATGTATAAGCATTTGCAAATTAACATCCTTTCTCAAATATTATAACTTATATGCAAATATTTCTGTTTTTTATTTAATTTGACTATTGTCCAAGTCCGGTAAAATAAAGCTTGCTTAAGCATATAAAGCTAAATTATTTTAATAAATATATTGAATTTTTTCTTTATTATGACTTAAATTTAACTTTAACTTCGGTTCATAAAACACTTATAAATGCGAATGGAAACGTTACTTGGCTAAAATTTGACAAATTAGAAAGTTTTATTTGTTATAAACTATTTATTTGTTTGGCCCAAATGGGTTTTGCTAAGTGGCACAAAATACTCTAAACAATCATTTATTTATTAAACATATTTAATTGAATATAATAATGTAAGAAATAATAAAAATATACTTATGATTATTGTTTAAAAAACAGTTTAAAATCAATATTTATTATACATATTTATAATAATTAATGTGGTTGTATAATAATTGTGTATTTTTATAAAAAATATAAATAAAATTTTATTTTTTTCATTTTTAAAACATTCCTCAAAATCAACAGATAGTTGTGGGTTTAAATTGATTAAAAGCAGGTCCTCAACTTTTTGTGCCAACAATCGGGTACGCCTGTTAGGCAAAATTACCCGAGAGCTGAAAAGCTTCGTTCCACGCTTGTTTGCGATATAGGCATTGCTAAAGAGATAAAATAAAATTGTGTGGTAACGCAAGATATAGATGATCCATTCATATTATTAATTACCAATTTCCAATATAATTTTATTATTACTAAATTAAATATTACAATATATTGCAAAAGCAAGTTTCTTTAAGATCCTGTCGGGATGACTCTTCCAATATTTAAGAATACTAAAGTCGTTTTCAGGAAACGTGAACTTTAAGCATCGCAGCTTATTTTTTAAACCAGTTGAGGTATAGTTACTAGGAACTCGTTTAAATTTTTTAAGTAAGAATTCCGTTTCTTCATTTGCCGCTGGCAAAGAAGTCGAAGCCTTAATTTCTGATGGGCACACCCTGGGATAAATGGTCAGTATATGATCCTAATTTTAAAATAAAAATGAGAATTTATTATACTAAAAAAAATTACAGAAGAATTAGTTGTAAAGGGAGTTTAAATGCATATAGACCTTGAATTAAAGGCGGCTGTGCTTAAATAAATTATGCCAACTACTAAAGAGAATAAAAATACTAACTGGGTGGAGGTCAAAAATTTTAGGAGATATATGTTTCACAACAATTTAACCAATTTACCACAGCGATTATCCGTTATCCATTAGCACCACGCTGTTTTAAATTTAGCAGAAATGAAATATACATATAAGAAAAAGGTTTTATTTTGTACCTTGCCAAGTAATTTGCCCTTGAGGTAAGATGTCTGCGATTGCGACCATTTATCGTGAACGTATACTAAATTTTGGCTCTGCCTTTGTCATATTTGGGGCTTTTGGAGGCACGTCGCCATTTGGCTGCTGGGTTGTATGATCATGAGCCAGTTGTTTGGATCGAGCAAAGAAAGAGGGATAGGATTATTGGACAGCATGCCTAGGTCGCTATTTAGAATGGATGATTGAGGGGGTCTGGGTCCTGTACCCTTTACGTTATGGTAGCAGGAAACGGGCCGACGGTCACGTTTTTTTAGGGCGTGAAAATCGTGGGCTTGATTGGCCGTCGCTGTTTGGTAAATTACGGGGCTAGAACAATTTCGAACTTTTGACGCGTCTACATTGGGTTTGAAAGTAAATTTTTGAGGATCCTTATTGTAAAAGAGATTATAAGAATCGTCGAGAGGTGCTAATTGGTTCACATAGCCCTGAGGTGCGTTTAAATCTTGTTTTTGCTCAGAGGGAAAGACGGATAGCTTAGATGCTATTAAATCAATAACCATTGATTGCCGTTTGCCTATGTAAGTTGAAGCCAGGCCTTTGCGTTTGGAGAATTAGTTATGGATGCTTGTTGGTGTAAATAATTGGAAATATTAAAAATTTTTTGGTTCTCCATAAAAATATATTTTAATTATATAAATGTTAAAATAGGCCTATATTTGGAAGAAATTACCTGAGGCGTAATGTTCTACATAATTACTGACTTGAGATATTTTAAACAGATTTCCCGTTTTAATAAAGTAGGGTTCAATCGATGAAATGAAAAATCATTGATTAGTCTGAAGCTCGAATGATTTCGCGAAAGAAGTAGAACCACGTTTTTAATCGAATTATTTCGGTTGATATTTTGATGACTATTAGGAGCAATATGCCGGGTAAAAATATGTCCCAAGTTGTTACATTTTTTGTAATTAAATAAACGATGACAGATTTTACATTCCACCTAATAATTAAATAATTAAAAAATAAGAGCGCATAAACTAACTTGAAGTATACTGGAGCAAGGTCATCAATAAGAAATATAAGAATTATTACTTGTTCTTTGTTTAAGTTAAAATATTGGGTGAATTCCATTTTAAATTTAAAAAAAAAATTTTTTCTCAAATTTATTAAAAAAAATAATGATGGAAACTAACTTTTTAACATAAAATTAGTTAAATGAATATTCGGAGTTAGTTTTGCCCTGGTGCCAGCCAGCCGGGAGTAAAAACAGTGTTTAGTGAAATATTTCCTATAATTGTTTTATTTTCACACTTTTTTTCATTTCCCCCATAAAATATATAAAAATTGGCTCTTTTTTTATTTTATAAGAAAGAATTCTATTTCACTTATTTTAAGACATCTCACAAATATAGACCTTCTCCAACACGATGAACATAATTCACTTTAGGTCAAAGCTAGATAATGGTTTAAGTTATAAATTACGGTTAGGTTAAGATTAAGATAAGGTTATCTTAGGATTTTGGAAGGGAGTATACGAGTGCGGTTAGCCTACGGTTGAGTGTAGCATTACGATAACGTTGGATAGTCTAGGGTTAGGTTTACGACCATAACACCCAAACTAATTTTTGATTGGTTCAGTCAATTTTATTTTATATTTATTGGGTGTCATCATAATTCTTCGTTGACGACGGATGTGAAATTATAGGTTCAATTTTAGACTAATCAATAATAATTATTAGTACCGTCTCAATTCCTATATTAATTCTAGGTGGGCTTTTGAAAAATAAAATAAATCGGGCTGGGTCGAAAATGAAAAAATAATATTTCTGGACAGACCGACCAGATTCGGTTACTATTCAAACAGGTCGGCTTTTCGGGTCCTGTTTTTTAACAATTTAAATTTGCCAGATTTATCAAAAAAAAATTATTATCGCAAATATTTGCAGTATTTCTTAAATTTTTTACGCTATGAATATAGGAACAGGAGTATATATTAAGATTTTTTTTAACTTTAAAAAGCCCAACATTAGCATCATGGCTTTTTTGTATCTATTAACATTAGCAACGCAGAAATTTCAGATTTTTACTTTTCAATTGAGTTCACTAGGTTATTCCACATGTTCGGAGAGGCCATTTGAGCTCATTTGAGGAGAAAAGAAACAAAATGCATTTTCATAAGAATTATTCATTTTTAAAATTAGGAATTTTTTTCGAGGTGAGTTGCAAGAAAAAGGAAATCTTTTTTTTTTCATTTGAACTTTTTCAAATAAGGGGGGGGGGGGGGGATTAAAAATGGTAAAAATTTGAATTCAAAATTAGTGTTTAATTACTTTTAGGAGTTGCCGTTCAAATTATTTGGCAAAAATAGATTTTAAATTCAAATTTTTACCATTTTTTACCCCCCCCCCCCCCCCCCCTCCTTATTTGAAAAAGTTCAAATGAAAAAAAAAAATTCCTTTCTCTTGCAACTCACCTCGAAAAAAATTCCTAATTTTAAAAATGAATAATTATTAAAAAAATGCATTTTGTTTCTTTTCTCCTCAAATGAGCTCAAATGGCCTCTCCGAACATGTGGAATAACCTAGTGAACTCAATTGAAAAGTAAAAATCTGAAATTTCTGCGCTGCTAATGTTAATAGATACAAAAAAGCCATGATGCTAATGTTGGGCTTTTTAAAGTTAAAAAAATCTTAATATATACTCCTGTTCCTATATTCCTAGCGTAAAAAATTTAAAAAATACTGCAAATATTTGCGATAATAATTTTTGATAAATCTGGCAAATCAATTTTAAATTGTTATAAAAAACAGGACCCGAAAAGCCGACCTGTTCGAATAGTAACCGAATCTCGTCGGTCTGTCCAGAAGTATTATTTTTTCATTTTCGACCCAGCCCGTTTTATTTTATTTTTTAAAAGCCCACCTAGTATTAATATAGGAATTGAGACGGTACAAATAATTATTATTGATTAGTCTAAAATCGAACCTATAATTTCATATCCGTCGTCAACGAAGAATTATGATGACACCCAATAAATATAAAAAAAATTGACTGAACCAATCAAAAATTATTTGGGTGTTATGGTCGTTAACCTAACCCTAGACTATCCAACGTTATCGTAATGCTACACTCAACCGTAGGCTAACCGCACTCGTATACTCCCTTCCAAAATCCTAAGATAACCTTATCTTAATCTTAATCTAACCGTAATTTAAATTCAACCATTATCTAACTTTGACCTAAAGTGAATTATGTTCATCGTGTTTGTGGAGAGGGTCTATATTTGTGAGATGTCTTAAAATAAGTGAAATAGAATTCTTTCTTATAAAATAAAAAAAAGAGCCAATTTTTATATATTTTATGGGGGAAATGAAAAAAAGTGTGAAAATAAAACAATTATAGGAAATATTTCACTAAACACTGTTTTTACTCCCGGCTGGCTGGCACCAGGACAAAACTAACTCCGAATATTCATTTGACTAATTTTATGTTATAAAGTTAGTTTCCATCATTATTTTTTTTTTAATGAATTTGTGAAAAAAATTTTTTTTTTAAATTTAAAATGGAATTCACCCAATATTTTAACCTAAACAAAGAACAAGTAATAATTCTTATATTTCTTATTGATGACCTTACTCCAGTATACTTTAAGTTAGTTTATGCGCTCTTATTTTTTAATTATTTAATTATTAGGTGGAATGTAAAATCTGTCATCGTTTATTTAATTACAAAAAATGTAACAACTTGGGACATATTTTTACCCGGCATATTGCTCCTAATAGTCATCAAAATATCAACCGAAATAATTCGATTAAAACGTGGTTCTACTTCTTTCGCGAAATCATTCGAGCTTCAGACTAATCAGTGATTTTACATTTCATCGATTGAACCCTACGTTATTAAAACGGGAAATCTGTTTAAAATATCTCAAGTCAGTAATTATGTAGAACATTACGCCTCAGGTAATTTCTTCCAAATATAGGCCTATTTTAACATTTATATAATTAAAATATATTTTTTGGAGATCCGAAAAATTTTTAATATTTCCAATTATTTACACCAACAAGCATCCATAACTAATTCTCCAAACGCAAAGG
The DNA here is from genome assembly GCA_030555515.1 of Acutogordius australiensis. Lineage (NCBI taxonomy): Eukaryota > Metazoa > Nematomorpha > Gordioida > Gordea > Gordiidae > Acutogordius > Acutogordius australiensis. The sequence continues at coordinate 17,159 of JAUIRJ010000076.1, read as the reverse complement.
CCTGGCTTCAACTTACTTAGGCAAACGGCAATCACTGGTTATTGATTTAATAGCATCTAAGCTATCCGTCTTTCCCTTTGTGCAAAAACAAGATTTAAACGCACCTCAGGGCTATGTGAACCAATTAGCACCTCTCGACGATTCTTATAATCTCTTTTACAATAAGGATCCTCAAAAATTTACTTTCAAACCCAATGTAGACGCGTCAAAAGTTCGAAATTGTTCTAGCCCCGTAATTTACCAAACAGCGACGGCCAATCAAGCCCACGATTTTCACGCCCTAAAAAAACGTGACCGTCGGCCCGTTTCCTGCTACCATAACGTAAAGGGTACAGGACCCAGACCCCCTCAATCATCCATTCTAAATAGCGACCTAGGCATGCTGTCCAATAATCCTATCCCTCTTTCTTTGCTCGATCCAAGCAACTGGCTCATGATCATACAACCCAGCAGCCAAATGGCGACGTGCCTCCAAAAGCCCCAAATATGACAAATTTTTAGGGCAGAGCCATAAACAGAAATTTAGTATACGTTCACGATAAATGGTCGCAATCGCAGACCTCTTACCTCAAGGGCAAATTACTTGGCAAGTACAAAATAAAACCTTTTTCTTATATGTATATTTCATTTCTGCTAAATTTAAAACAGCGTGGTGCTAATGGAAGAATAACGGATAATCGCTGTGGTAAATTGGTTAAATTGTTGTAAAACATATATCTCCTAAAATTTTTGACCTCCACCCAGATTCGTTAGTATTTTTATTCTCTTTAGTAGTTGGCATTATTTATTTAAGCACAGCCGCCTTTAATTCAAGGTCTATATGCATTTAAACTCCCTTTACAACCAATTCTTCTGTAATTTTTTTTTAGTATAACAAATTCTCATTTTTTTATTTAAAATTAGGATCATATACTGACCACCCAGGGTGTGCCCATCAGAAATTAAGGCTTCAACTTCTTTGCCAGCGGCAAATGAAGAAACGGAATTCTTACTTAGGAAATTTAAACGAGTTCCTAGTAACTATACCTCAACTGGTTTAAAAAATAAGCTGCGATGCTTTGAGTTCACGTTTCCTGAAAACGACTTTAGTATTCTTAAATATTGGAAGAGTCATCCCGACAGGATTTTAAAGAAACTTGCTTTTGCAATATATTGTAATATTTAATTTAGTAATAATAAAATTATATTGGAAATTGGTAATTAATAATATGAATGGATCATCTATATCTTGCGTTACCACACAAATTTTATTTTATCTTTAGCAATGCCTATATCGCAAACAAGCGTGGAACGAAGCTTTTCAGCTCTCGGGTAATTTTGCCTAACAGGCGTACCCGATTGTTGGCACAAAAAGTTGAGGACCTGCTTTTATTCAATTTAAACCCACAACTATCTGTTGATTTTGAGGAATGTTTTAAAAATGAAAAAAAATAAATTTTATTTATATTTTTTATAAAAATACACAATTATTATATAACCACATTAATTATTATAAATATGTATAAATATTGATTTTAAACTGTTTTTCAAACAATAGATCATAAGTATATTTTTATTATATCATATTCAATTACATTATTATATTTAATTAAATATGTTTAATAAATAAATGATTGTTTAGAGTAATTTGTGCCACTTAGCAAAACCCATTTGGGCCAAACAAATAAATAGTTTATAACAAATAAAACTTTCTAATTTGTCAAATTTTAGCCAAGTAACGTTTCTATTCGCATTTATAAGTGTTTTATGAACCGAAGTTAAAGTTAAATTTAAGTCATAATAAAGAAAAAATTCAATATATTTATTAAAATAATTTAGCTTTATATGCTTAAGCAAGCTTTATTTTACCGGACTTGGACAATAGTCAAATTAAATAAAAAACAGAAATATTTGCATATAAGTTATAATATTTGAGAAAGGATGTTAATTTGCAAATGCTTATACATTGAGGTTTCCTAAAATTGGCAGCCAAAATTACTTAGGCAAAATTGCAATTTTTTTTTGATTTAAGATTTAATATCATTCAATGTGCTGACCAGGCTTTTTTGAAAACAAAATTTAGGCATTTTGGCAATAATTCACTTTAACTTATTAATAAAAATATAAATGATTGTTAAGAGTAATTTGTTCAACTTAGCAAAACCCATTTGGGCCAAATAAATAGTTAATAATAAATAAAATTATTTAATTTGTTACAAAATTTAGCCGAGTAACGTTCCTACGAAATAAATTGAATTTCGCATATTTAACTGTTTTATAAACCGAATTTGAAGTTACATTTAAGTCATATTAATAAAATTTTAATATATTTAATAAAATAAAGAATTTAGCTTTATAAGCTTAAACATTTTTATACCGGACTTGGGCAGCCTAGTCAAATTAAATAAAAAATGGAAATATTTGCATAGGTTGCGTTATTATATTTGAAAAGGATGTTAATTTGCAAATGCTTATACATTGAGGTTTCCTAATTTTGACAGCCAAAATTACTTAAGGCAAAATTTTACAAATTTTTTTTATGAGTTTGAACTTTTAGATTATCACAGGGAGCTGCTGCCAAATTTGGGTATAATTGCTTTTGAGTGTGAATTTATTAAAAACGGCATTTAGTACCCAAGAATACTAAATTGGGGAAATTTTATTAAATTTAACAAATTTGAGCTTGGCTCTATAAAAAACTTATGAAAATTTTAATTATTATAGTAAAATTTAAAGATAACAAACATGAGTTTGGCCATATAAAAAACTAAGTTTTCCAAAAATTGCCCGGAGTACCTCACTCCGACTCATTTGAAAAAATTCCATATTAAAGAAAATGAGGTTTATCAATACTATTAAAACTCTGTTTTACCAAAAAATAAAAAAATTGAGTTCTTTTTTATTAAAATGAGGAGAATTCATTTTTATTGTAAATGAAAAATTTTCATTTGAATATTTTTCACCCCCGTGAAAAAGTGAATTCCCTCATATTCACTTTTTTCTTTCCTACCATTCACTAGAATTGAGGAATTCACTGCGGCTAAATTCTTTTTTATTAAACACTGTTCAATATATGGCTATTTTTGCCAAATAATTTGAACTGCAACTCCTACAAATAATTAAACACTATTTAGCTGAATAAAAAAATTAAAAAGTAGCCTTAAAATGCGGGAATAAATATTTAATTTGTATACCCTGTGTTTTTCAAATATCACACAAATAAAAAAGAATAAGGTATATTAATCAGGGCATTATACTAAAATAAATTAAATCGCGTTGGTCAGCACAAAATTTTAGAAGCTAAAAGCAATCAAACATGTAACAATATATTAAATAATATAAACAAATTAATGAAAGTAAAAAAAAGGGTCAAGTTATTGTGTGAGTTTTTATTGCGTTTTTGAACATGTCTCAGGAATGAGCAAAATTAGCAAGAAGAATGAGCACCAGGTTTAACCACCCGCCCCTGCCAGGTGGGCCAATGCATAAATATATTAAAGAATTTAACAAGATATCGACATTAAAATATAATTGATTGATCACAACCATGACGGTTACAGGCGTCTTCAAAGAAAACAATGAAAAGATGGACTTTTTGCAAATATTCCAAGTCCTGAATAAGCTCTTTCAAATTTCTTTTTCCACATTGCAGTCACTTAGACAATCATTTTACTTTTTTTTATCCATTCTCATTCTCTAATTGTACTATTCCTTTAAACAAATTTCTTTTGTCGTGAAACTTTTAATTACTCTTTTGCCCTTTTTTAAATGTTATTTACTATAATTTGGCATAATTAAACATTGAAATATTTTGAATAATCAAGGAAAATTCCTTGGCATATTTGCATTACAAAAAAGCAGAAATTTCTTCTTCAGATTACGACGCATATTTATTATTCAACTATAACATATTAGAATATAAATAATTATCGCGGCGTCGGAATAATTTTTGACCAGGAAATATAAGATTCATTGTTAGAGGTTATCAAATCCAGACCGAATTATCGCTAAAAAAGTTAAATTGCTAACCGACAATAATAGCATCTCAGTGCACTCCTCAAATCAATCAGCCCGTAGATAAGGAAATTCAAAAAAATGTTTATTCATTTTAATTCTTCGCACCCAAAATTCTTTTCCTCTTGCTCGTGATTTTAAAGCTTTTGAAATTTGGGATAGTTTTTGAGGAATCCATGGCTGCAAAAGCTGGCAATTTGAAAGATGACATCAATTTATTTAGCCTTTTGCAAGCCATGATTTAGATATGAACAATACCTTTTTCGACAAACATCCTTACCATATAAATTTAAACGTGGGAGCGATGCCTTACGTAACGATTACATTCTAATCATTCGACAAATTTTGAAAACTGCTTGGACTTTTAAGTCTCTTACACTCGACTAAGCAAACCAACCTAAATTTATCCTCAGAATAAATGAGAAGCAAATTATAAAGATGATTTTGATATACCCGAGAGCCTCTCCTCATACAAGGATCAAAAATTCTAAAGATAATTTAATAAAAATCTGCGTATCTACACGGAATTAGCTAATCAAGCCCTGAATAGCTTATGGGTTACCTCCGATAAAATAGAAAATTTAGCTAAAGAAATAGTATAAACGTATTATAATCAAAATTTAAGTGTAGATATTAGGAGAATGAAATCAAAGAAATCAATGACAAAAAAAGCTTTTCAAAATACGGAGGGGCATATAAAAATACTGTTTTATGCAAAATGCAAGCTACATTTTTGACAATATTTTCACTTTGACCTCTACAAAGAGATGTGTTTATCAAAATTTATATTAAAAATTGGCCATCGATTCTACAAAATATTAAATACCAAGGTACAAAGATAAAAAATTAAGCGATTTAGATTTAACGACTTGGGGTTCCAATCCCGCATAATAGTAATGTTTTAACAAGATGTAGAACATACTTTTCCATGGTTCTTCTTTAATATCAAAAAAATTATTACCATATTTACTAAATTTGGCCATTATCGCGCTCGAAAATGTAGCAATGTGTTAAAAATTCTTTAAAGTAAATAGAATCACTAAATACCTCACGAAACCTATAGCTATCTTGTACCAATTTATAAATGGAGATAGGTATGCCTTGAATTATGAGTCTATGACTATGGCTAGAATAATTGAAACGCGCCTGCATTAGGATTAAATAATTTACTAAAGATGCCGAACATATGGCTACACGGTTTGCGACAATTTCCTAAACTTTTTAGCATATACATTGATCATGAAATACTATTTTCAAAATATATATGAAAAATATTATAGTTAATAGGCAATTCACGAGGGTATACACGAAAAATCAGCTCTAGGCCTTGTGTTAATTACAGATGTCAACAAATTTTGAGAGTTATAAGCTGGCTACAGAGACCAAACCTGCCATCTTAGAGAACAAATCCGTTTACCTTTTTCTAATCAAATTTTGTTAGTCAGCTATAATCATTAAATTTAAATGTTAAAATAATAAAACAAAAACAAAAAAAAATTATTTTTATATTTTAAAACAGCTAAACTGCCAAATTTAAACTTCAAATATTATTATCATTTAAAACCGATGATAAACCGTATCCTTAAGGCTTGGGGTGCCAAAATTTTTTATAATCTAAATCTTGATATAAGATGATAAACAAAAATTATTTCCATTTATTCGAGATACGTTACAAAAATGATTTTAATATGTAAAAAATGAATTTTTTTTCTTAGGGTATTCTGAAGGTCGCACAAAATCTGTCAATTTTGTCAAAAAGTTTATTTTTTCGATACGGACGTAACATAATCGCCGAAGGCGAAAGAATTTACGGAAAACGCACACTATATATGAAATGGGGATCCATATCAGTTTTTAAAAGCTTTCTTTTCTGACATTGTGCCGTAGCCAGGATTTTAAAAAGGGGGACACCCAATTTGGCGCCAAAAAATTAAGTTATAATAAAAATTTGTTTTTTAAATTTTTATACTATATTGCACTGATCACTTATTTTGGATATTTATTTGTTTGTTTGAAAGCTCATGTAAGGCTTGAAACATTTGCAAAAAAGTCTTTCTTCTGTGCATAGAAAACTTTAACACAAGCGCTTTTGTTGTGGTATATTTTGTTTACTTCCTTTTATTCGCCATTTCTATAATTCTATTATTCTAATTTATTTTTAAGAACCATTTTATTTAAAATTTAATAAAACATTTTTCGCCATTAATTATTTATTTAATTATTTTTAATTTATCTTGTCATTTTGGTCGATCGACGCCGGATGGAAAAGCTACGACAACAAAGAGGACAAATGCATGCAGAAATCTCACAATTCGGAAAATTTTGTGGCGGTATGTTAAAACGACGCAAACGATATTAATCTGAGAATTCTAAAGCTGCGCCGAGCAAAGTTCGAAAATTCGTGGTGTGAAGAATAAAAATTCGAATTGGAATTGCAAAATGAGAAGGATAATGTAATAGAGGAGGTCGAAAGCCACTACTTTGCTGGCTCAGGCCGACGAATTATTACAAACGCACTCGGAGGTAGCATCTTCCGAACAGCCGTATACACCTTCCTAAAACCAACATTCTCTGGATTTTACCATGACTGGTATAACCTCTACGATATCTTCAACTCGAATTCATTCACAAATTATTACAGGTATTGAGTTCAACTATCAAGGCGTCCTTCAAGAGAAGCGCAGCGGAAGTTCTCCAATAGCTCAAAATCCCAGAGGCAAACTACCAAATAGCGTTGAAGGCTCCCAAGAAGAAATAAGCCAAATAAAGACTTATATGGCAAAAACACCTGGATGCAAAACTCGAGCTACCAATAATGAACAAGGAAAACTACCACCTATTACGACAAATCGTAGGCAGGCTACACAAAAACATTTAAGAGCTTTAAAAGCCATGAAGCGACCAGTAGAACGACAATATCTTGATACAACCTCCAAGAAACTAGATACAATCACCATCAAGGCGGGGGAAATTGCAAAAGATGAGATCCCCACCCAAAAGCCATTTGTCGAATTACTCAACCGTCGCTGCCAAATTCTTGAAGTGGCTTATAAACTCGGGGAAGTTGAGATTCGCAAGGTCACAGTCTACTTCAACATCCCAACCATCATGTCCGATGTGTCAGGACATCCATACCATAAATAGATGCAATTTATTCCGGAATTTATCACCGCGGGATCGCAAACAAGCCGTCTTTGATAAACGGCCATGCGGAAAATGCCTGAGTCCTAACCACAAGGTGTGCAAAATTGTAGAAGCACCAACTGCCTTAAAGGCGGCGAAATACATCATACTTTATTTTATGATGAATGGGTGATATTGTCATCCTCTACTGTTCGATCCGCATCCCAAACAATTCAAGATATTCTGCCGCCGACAGCATTGCTGCAAATATACGATGCCAGCGGATAGTTTCCGGCACGCAATCATGTTTAATAACTGAGAATCTCGTTAAAAATATAAAACTTAAGCCAATGCGTGTCGATCTATATATCGGAGGGATAAACGCGACAAATTGCCAAATTCAGCATTCCGTTAGGGTAAATATATTCGTGCAATTCGAACTCAGCAAATATACAATGTTTTATTCTGAAAAAATTCACGAGCAACGTCCCATCTTATTCATATAACCAAAATTTGTTAGATATTCCGAAAAACATAATTCTTTCGGACACCATTTACAATGAGGCCAGCCCAATTGATATTTTATAAAGAGCCAATTTTTGGCAACACTTCCAGGTGGGACATATTATAAAAATCGAATTTAGGATTGATTGTTTCAGGACCGATTCCATGTGGATATGTCTCTAAAATTGCATCATGACAATACTTATTAACTAATTGAAGCGGTTTTGGAAACTGAAGAGTGCTTGGAGGAACTTCCAATTTCTGATGAACAAAGGGAAAACGAAGTTGATTTTAATAATTCTTTTCAAAGGACCCCGAGCGGGCGATTTGAGGTCAAACTACCATTAAAATCTAACATTAGTGGGTTAGGATTTATTATTTCAATATCTTAAAACAATTTCATGCGTGAGCAAAGACTGTCCAAGGATAGCGCCCTCAAGGGTCGTTACTGTGATTTTATGAATCTAAAACAAGAGCATATGTTATCAACGTCAACTAGCTCTGCCTTCCCATTTATTACATCATTATGCAGTACAGTCGCGTGATAATCCTGACGGAAACATACTAATATATAACGCCTCTGCTAAAACATTCACAGAATTATCCCTAAATGATTGCCTCATGATTGGTCCAAAATTTAAGCAAGACCTATCGTCTATAAAAATCATTCCATTTCGAAAGCATAAAGTTGTGATCGTTGCAGACTTGAAACAGATGTTGTCAGATTTTATGCACCCGTCGTATTGCACCATCAAAAAAATTAGTTTTTTACGATTTGAAGACAGTTTTTACGGTACTTTTTCAGCGCCCTACTTAGTGATCAAAACTCTGCAACAGCCTCATGAGGAAGCCAAGGTATTTCCCATCGGTTCAAAAATGTTCTGAGAGTTTTTTACGTTGATGATCTCTTGACAGGGGCCAATAAGATATCCGAAGTCATACCGCAGATTAAAACTATGCCATAGGGGTTTCACTATGCACAAATGAATGTCGAACTGGGGTTACTTCTCGATATTGCAATAAATATGACAAAACAAGGCCCAATCTCATTAAGCGACAATTCCGCCGTCACAGAAACCTTGTGATTTATTTGGTTTGGAATCCTCAGAACGATATTCTCGGAATCAATATTAGTTCATACACAATCCTCTTAGCAACCAAAAACGTAATATATTATCGACCATTGCCCATATTTTAATTTGGATTGGTAGGACCCATCACGGTCCAAGCTTGATGATACAGAAATTGTGGGTCTTGAAATGGGGCTGGGATGATCCCATACCCGATAACTATGCTAGGGACTGGTCCCAACTTACGAGTCAACTATTGCATCATAATATGATCAAAATTCCGCGAATCAATCATCTCAGCACACAATGCAAGGAAATTCACGGATTTTCGGATGCCAGTGAGAGGGCATATGGAGCTGCAATATATTTGGTTGCTTAGTATCAAGGGTTTAGTCGAAATGTTAAATTAATTTGTTTCGCGTGTGGCACCTCTAAAGACCGTTTCCATTCCCAGAATTGAATTGTGTAGGGCATTACCTTTGACAAGATTGCTCTCAACAAATATACGTGCACTCCAAATAGTTCGACAGTGTATTTTATTGGTCTCCACAATCGTTTTAGCCTGGATCGCAGCTCCATCTCGGGAATGGAAGACTTTTGTATCTGATAGAGTATCTGAGATTCAGCAGCTCTCTAAAAGAAAAAAGTGGGCTGTATTGTTCCATGACAACAGTGCGGATTTGTTGTCGAGAGGCTGCTCTTGAGCGAAATGGATAAAATCTTTTGGTAGAATGGTCTTCTTATTGCGTGCCCAATGACATTTCCGAAAGAGACAAGCGGATTTATAACATTGCTTCTCTATTCTAAGCATAAAACGTTAACCATGACTACATCTGTAGATAATTCATTGTTCCTAACTTAAATTTTGATCGTTTACTAAAGGTGATTGCTTATTGCTTACGCTTCAGGCACAACACCTCGAAGGAAAAACGGTGTGGAAATTTATCAGCGCTTGAATTCTTCAATGCCCGCATTGTAGTCGCCAAACAGATACAGGCCACATGCTTTCATAGTGAAATCAAAGATTTATTAAAGGGCCAGCCAATCTTCAAGCAAAGCAGACTATCATCCTTAAGCCCATTCTTAAAATATGGAATTGTGCGTGTCGAAGGGCGACTTCGCCCGCCTTATCATACGAACAGAAACACCCTATAGTCCTCCCTAACCATCATCCTGTCACAAAAATTATCATCAGATATTTCCACGAGAAAAATTACACATGAAATACTCTAGAGAATCACCCAACTTGGCCACTTAACGCAACCACCAGTGTCAAGGGAGTTATCCGTCAATGCATTCCTTGTTTCAAGGCAAATCCCAAGTTTGAATTACCAATGATGGGATTGCCTACTGATTGGGTTAATGTTCTTCCCCCGTTCGCCTCTACCGGCGTCGATTACTTTGGTCCTATTGTAATGAAGGAGGGCACACGAAGAAAATACAGGCAAATCAAGGGTTATGGAGCTATATTTGTCTGTTTTACCACCAAAGCTTTGCATTTGAAATGCGTCAAATTTGACCACTCAGATATTTTAAATGCTTTAAAGCGCTTTGTGCCTCAGATGGGCAAACCATTAACATCTATTCCGACAACGGTACCAATTTTTTCGCCAACAAGGAGCTCAAGCAACCTTTGCAAGGTTTTTTTAAACCTATATATGAATATGCTGCAAAATCTTTAGTATCCGAGGGCATCCAGTGGCACTTTATAGCTTCTCGTGCATCACACTTTAGAAAATGGGAAGCTGCGGTCAAATCAACCAAACACCATCTAAAAAGAATATGGTTCAACTCCCTTAACTTTAGGAAAAGCAGAATGTTGACCCAAATAAAAGCAATTCTCAAATCTCGGCCCTTCGATGTCCTATGACCTTAACGATTGAAGTATGCTGACACCGGGTCATGGATTGATCGGACGGCATAAAATCCGTAATGGAGCCAAATCTGATCGTTTACCCAATTTCTCACCTGACGCGGTAGCAGCATATCAATGCGCTGCCACTTTTGGTCTCTAAGGTGCGAATAACGCATCTGCAACGTCGAAACAAATAGAAAGGGGCATCTACCAATTTAAAACTAGGCTAACTTGTACTAATTGCCGAAGACAATTTACCCCCTTTAATGTAAAAAACCGGCCGGTTATTGAATTATACCCCCAGGCATAGATTCGAGAATCCTTGTTGCGACAATCCTGCACTAACGATTTTTACAAGAGCCCCCCCCCCCCCCCCCCTCGTCAAACTATGCCCCTTCCCAATTACAGCGGACGAAAATGATTATTGGAAGACTAATTCTTTCAATCCCTGGAAGTATATGCATAGAACACTTCACACGCGCATTTGTTGGTTTTGTTTATTTTTTTATTTCCTTTTTTTCGCCATTTTATATAATTCTATTATTCTATTTTATTTTTTGGAACCATTTTTGTTTGTAATTTAATATAATCTTTTTTGCCATTTTAATTTATAATTACACTGGTCGACAAATAACAACTTTATGTCGGCGACCAATTATAAACATATATATTTTGATAGTGTTTTTTGAGTACATTCCGAATATCTTTTCCGTTTTTTTTGAATAGGTCTAATTTTTTACCTAGATGGGTTTAAAAGTACCAAAAACCTCAATATGTCCTATATTTATAGGCACTTTTCGTGCCTTTAAAATAAAAATAAATAATAGAAAAATATATTTTACTATTGAAAAACTCTTATATTGTTATATAACTTTTTTAGAATTTACTTATTTCATTTACTTTTTTAAATATTTGATTTTAAAAAACTCAAAATTTCCAAAAAATACGCGTCTGAAAATCTGTGCTGCTATAATGTTAAAGTAGAAAATAACCACGCATGTTTATTGTAGAACCCAAAACACTACACTACACTACATCAAGCAAGATATGTAAGTGTGAAGGATTGGCATATAATGCCAGTATTAGTAGCAGCGCGTACTAAGCCACATTAGTACCCCTTTTTTAACATATAATATTTTGAAGCACAGAACTACATCAAGATATGTAAGTAAGTGAAGGGCCGGCAGATAATGCCAGTATTAGTAGCAGCACGCACTACAATCTTTAAGAATTTAGTAGCCCCTTTTTTAATATATAAAATTTTGAAGCACAGACTTTCAGACGCGTATTTTTTGGAAATTTTGAGTTTTTTAAAATCAAATATTTAAAAAAGTAAATGAAATAAGTAAATTCTAAAAAAGTTATATAACAATATAAGAGTTTTTCAATAGTAAAATATATTTTTCTATTATTTATTTTTATTTTAAAGGCACGAAAAGTGCCTATAAATATAGGACATATTGAGGTTTTTGGTACTTTTAAACCCATCTAGGTAAAAAAATAGACCTATTCAAAAAAACGGAAAAGATATTTGGAATGTGCTCAAAAAACTCTTTCAAAATATATATGTTTAAAATTGGTCGCCATTTTTTGTCGACCTGTGTTATTTATTATTTTATCTAGATAGATGGGCTTTTTGCAAATAATGATTAACCACAAAAGAAGTTTGACTAAAGAAATAATACAGTTAGAGAATGAGGCTAATGCCCGGACTTTGGAAAAAATTTAAAAGCTCATGCAAAGCATAGATATTTAAAAAAAGTCTAGCTCTTCATATCCTGGTTTTCTTTGACGATGCCGCAACCGATATGGCTTTGATCAAATTATATCTTGTTGTCAGTTTCTTGTGAAATTGTCTAATTTCATTGCAGATTAAAATATACCGATGAGTGACCATTGATGACGAAATGTCTAGATATTTGCTAATAATTCAATCTAGTGCACTATATGGAGAGCTCGCATATTCGTGTTGCGTTTTACATTCAGCTCTAATTCTGTTTGGTAAGTGAATGACCCGCTAAGGTATCATAAAGCCGTCCATCTTCCTGATAGATAGGCAGCCTAGGTGCCGGCGTTACTGAAATTGCACTCAGTTTTTATGGACAGAACTTTATAAGAGAAAGCCATGCTGAAGTTTCCCTTATTGGGTAAAAGGTATATGGGTTTCAGTATTAAAGGGTTTTGAGATTGGGCTTGCTACTAAATAAATGCGGAATTTGTAGTATAAACATAATTTTTAATGTTAAGCAGGTTTGTTTGGTCAATTTAAACTTAACTCTTGTCCGACTCCCTATTGTCTCCCAAAAAGTAAGGAACGCGTCTTAATGTCGCCAACCTAATCAGGTGCGAGTAAAGAAATTAAGCGAAGGCGATGTAAAGAGCCATTTATTTTTTACAGAATTTTCTCAATGTTCGGCGACGTTTATAAAACTACAGCAAAAAATTCACGATGGTCTTATCTCTAATATTTTTTCTGTTCTTTATCTTACTCCGGGTCCTTACCATATGGTTAAATTTGTTGAAATAGTCTGATTTTGCGACCTTGAGAATCCTTAAAAAAGATATTAAACTGTTTTTGTAAGTTAAAATCAATTGTAACTTTAGTTATAGATATTCAATTTTAGAGTATTACGAGCAGTGCTTGGAAAACAATTTTCATTTTTTTCCCCTAGGGGGCTATAAATAAAGGGCCAAAATAAGAATTCAAAAAAGCCCTTACTAGGGGCTAAAAACCCATAAAAAGTGGTTCTTAAAAAGAGCCCCAAAAAGCCCATTTTTTGTTTTCTTTATAATAATTTCGAAAAATTTTGATTTTTTCTTAATAATAATGATGTTTTTTTTTCTTAAAGCTCCTAGTAATTTTTTTTTAATAAAAGGGCCTTTTTTTAAACATGCCCCTTTTCTTTAATCAAGAAAAGGGGCTTTTCTTTTGCCATGCCCGCGAGTTTGTAGGCATTTGGGGAAAAAAACTCAAAAACTTGTTAAAAAAAGCCCATTTAGTTTTTTTATCCCAGCCCTGATTACGAGTCCAAAATCAACACTTATGTTATAAACAATATTGTGCACCCCAACGTTTATACAACACTATATAGAATTAAAAACATGATTTTAAGTCTGAATTTGACTATAAATAAAAATTACAATATATCTTAGTTTTTAATGTCATTTATTTAAAAAAAATTTTATGAAAGTTAAATATTTATACCTGGCTTACAAAGTTTGACCAGATTAAACGGTACAAGGATTTGAATATTTTAAATAATAGATTTGACCTCATACATGCTTGAAATCTCAATTAATCCAACTATGTATTAGAAAAAAGGCATTCGTTCAAATATAATTAAGAAGGCAAAATTCGATGGCTTTTTTATGATCAGTCTTAAAATTGGCGAAATTAGGAGATTTAAAACAGAAATTTTTTTTCTTAAAATAAATAGGTGGGAACCATTTTTTATTATTTTTAACTATATAATAAAAATTGGTTTCGAGACCTTAGTCTTGTTTTCCTTGAGGTTACTAAATTAAAGAGCGGGCCCGAAAACAAGACTTAAACGCACTCGCGATAGTTACCTCCCCGTGGTGAGTGCGGAAACAAGTAATTTAAAGATAAATTATTTGGCAAAAACTATCCACATTATATAATCAATGTTTGACAAGATGTGTTCCTCTTATTAAATGAAAATATGCAAAAAATTATTGAAAATTACAAAGTGCATTTAAATATTTATTATATGGCACGTTGAAAGTCAAATTTTAAAGCCCGATAATATATCGTGTCGTATTTAAGTTTGGACGCGAAATATTTTGTATTATCTAAATGCTGATGTAAGAGCTTGATATACTAAAAATTTTAATTTCTCATTATATGAATATAAGTGTTACAAGGGATTTTCAAATGGAAAAAAAATTCTTAAATTTTTTCTTTTAGGGTATTCTTGATTTGTCAATTTGAAAAGGCCATTTTTCGATCTGGACGGATGTAAGGAGCCAAGGCCGGAAGAAACTAATAAAAGCGAAATATATATAAGAGATAAGGCCATTATAGGGATAAATTCTTTTATGTTTTCATAAAATTCACGGTTGTGCCATTGATATTTGTTGACCTGTGTAATTTCCTTAAACCCTTAAATTCTAAGCAGATAAGTACTAAGAGGTATTTTCATTTCTTTTAAATACTTGTGTTTAGCACGGACATAAATACAATTTTAATTATTAAAATATACAAATTTAAAATAAAAATTTATCAATTAAATACTTTTATACTTCTAACGTTTACTATCCGCACTAATTTTTTTAGCCTTATAACTTATTTAAGCCAATAGCCCTTAAATTTTTACAGATAATAGTGTGACTTTCGATATAAGATCGCGTTGAGTGTTCATTAGTTTTTAAAAAAAAAATTTAAATTTTTAGAAAAAAATACCAGTTTAATGTTAAACAGTTTTTCAAGCTTTAGAATTTTTAAAATAGTGATTTTGAAATGATCACTAGCTAAGCTTAATGGATTTAGATAAATATTTAATATTTTATATGGACTTAGATCAATTGCTTAGGATATAAGAAAATTATAAAAAAAAAACACTGATTAATACATTTCGATGAAAAATCCCAAATTTCAAAAATTTCAAAAGATTGGAGTTTTTAAATTTTGCCCTAAAGAATAGGTTTGAAAAGTGGTAACCATGTTAATTTATTAAAATAGTTAGGCATGAAGTTTTAAAATCATCTTGGTCAATCCTAACTTTAATTTTAGACCGAATCGGGCCTGCCTGTCAGACTGTAAAAACACGATACATTTTAATGAATTGGAAATATGAAATTTTATTTTTTCGTTTTATATTTTCTGAATTTGATTGGGCTAAGGCGAAAATATTTGAATGAGGACACAGCTAGGATTGATTCTTGTTAAAAATAAAGGTTTTATTTTATCAATATGGGTGGTGTCCGTCTTAAAAATCTTAAAACGACTTTTTTACACGTATTTAAAGGTAAACTTTAATTTAAAAACGCTAAGAGGTGAAAAAAAAATAAAATTTGGCACTTTTAGGTTGTTTCTTAATTGATAAACCAGTCCTATTTATTGAACATATGCTTTAAATATTTAAGGTTTTTAAATTCAATTTATATACATTATATTACAAAAGAATTTAGGAATTCCCGGGTTGAGAATCATCTATTGCGACTTGAGACACTCGGGAAATTTTCAAAAAAAATTTATATCAGTTAATAATTTCGTGACTATTCAGAATCTATATTTGGTGATGGTGAGAAAAATAATATTTAGCATTGCCATATATTTAAACTTCTTAAAAATTTATTCAATTTTGATTGTTTTATATTTCAATAAACTTGCTGATTACACGTGTCTTATTACAAACCAAATATTAAAAAAATAGTTACCCAAAATACCCACAATTTTTAAATGTTAAATTATGCGACAGTGCAACTAAACGGATTGAGGAAAAAATCCCATTCATTTTTTTGTATAATATTCAAACAACCCTATCTGATAACACTGGACAACAAATTTTGGACGACCCTAAGCAACATTTATGGCAAATATGGTTTTTGGTCAAGTTTTTAGCGCTGATCACGAATATGAAATCAGAATTTTAGCCAAGGCCTCAGATTTTTAGTTATTCGGTGTCAAAGTTGAGATTTTTCAATTTTTGGGGTATTTTGGGCTTCTATATCATAAAACCTATGGGTAGTAACAAAAGTTTAAAAATACATTTAGATAACAAAAACATTCATTATTAACGTAAGGGGTTTATATTTTTTTTTAATACTTAATTTTTTTTTATTTTTTAATTTTTGTAAAATTAGTGGTTTTTGTCATAAACTCCGTTTTTTGATCTTAAATAACATGAAAGTAAATTGTTAAAAATTTATGTAATAACCTTTTTTAGATATGTTTTTTTATAAGGAATTTGAATATGCCAATAGATTTTTTGTAGAATTAATAGTAAAAAAAACTTTTTGAATTTTTTTCTAAACTTTGGACGCCGTTTAAAAAAAATTGGAGGCCTTAGAAAAAAAACTGAACCCGGGATCGTTATCGCAAGAAAATTCTCTACAAAACCCTTAAAAAATCGTTTAAGTTGTTTTTTTTTGTTGTCCAGTGTAATTCATGTGAAAAACGAGAAGCCCTTTAGGCTAGGCTGCTTTTCAATGCCTTTCAATAAATCCTAAACAATTTAAATTAGGGGAACTTATTTATAATGCTTTACAAATTGAATGAATACATATTTAAAACGCGAGACAACTACCTTTATTACAATTCTCACACTTATTGCACTAGCTTAAAACATCAATAACTTTGGACTTTTCTACTCCCGTAGACCTTTATTTTGTTTAAAAATGAGTCGGTATATGTAGTTTATTAGGAAACGGAATGTGGGTGGAGTAGAAAGAAGGAAGAATACATGCGGAACAAATCCAATCCCATCTTTGTGAGCGCCAAAAAAATGAATAAATTTGTTTTAACAATCCAACCTGCTTTGACACATTAATATTTTTGCAATTTTTCCGCAAACGTATATGGGTGGGTAATTGGTCAAAGAGTTGCTTTAAATTTACATATCTTATAGATTGTCGCAAAATTGGTTTTATCG
>JAUIRJ010000075.1:56539-81561 GCA_030555515.1 Acutogordius australiensis | reverse complement strand
AGTGTATTTTTTATTTTTAATACATGAAATTTTTTTGAATAATTATTATTTTTTTTTATTAAATTTATACATTTATTACAATTAAAAAAGTTTTTATTTTATATTCACCAGCATTTGGTCTCAATTATTTAAATGTTGGACAGTATATGTCCTTATCTCAAATATCTGAAATACTAAAGAGACCATTATTAGAACAAGAAATATTTGTTGCCAAATTTTTCAATCTTTTAGAAGATTATCTAAATCCATTTATTAATCATTGCCAGAATGAAAATTTTGATTTTGCCAAATATATGGAAGACCTCAAAAACGCTTACTACAAATTTTCTGTGTTTGATAAGTAAAGTTTTAAAATTTTCAATATTATTAATATGTTTACATTGATTGGATTTTAAGCATGGCACCAAAAACGAAAAGTTTTTGTTTTCGTCAGTACGCGTCCAAAGTTGATTTATTTATTTTAACAAATTTTAACTTTACAAAAAAAAGTTCAATGTCTGAAAAGTGAAAAAGGTATAACATTACTATATCAACCGAAAGTGGCTAAATATACTAGCCCGTTAAATGTCACTGATTTTCAAGTATTTTTAACACTACTAACTCAGGTCTACAAATTTTTAAGAGTTATTAGCTAACAAGGAGGTCAAACCTGCCATCTTAGGGATTTTCAAATCCGTTCACCCTTTTTAATCAAACTTAGTTAGTTAACCATAAACATTAAAAATTTTAGAAAAATGCCAAAAAAAACAAAAGATTTCAAAACAAAAATAAATTTAATTTTTTTTGCATATTTACAACAGCTAAACTTTTAAATTCAAACTTCAAATAAAACTTTTAAACCGATAATATAGCGAGTCGAATTTAATTTTGGATGATTATTTAAATTCTGATGTAAGGTAAGAGTTTGATATACTTAAAAATTTTATTTCTCATTATTTGATATGATAAATTTAAGTTATAAGGGATTTTTATATGAAAAAAGATTTAAAATTTTTTTTTTAGGGTATACTCGATCAATTAATTTGGTCAAAAAAGCAGTGTTTAATTATTTGTAGGAGGTTGGAGTTCAAAATATTTGGCAAATTAAGTCATATTTTGAACTCAACTCTTTACTATTTTTTACCCCCCCTCTTATTTGAAAAATTTAAATGAAAAAAAAAATTTCCTTTCTTGCAACTCATTTCAAAAAATTCCTAATTGTAAAAATGAATAATTCTCAAAAAAAAATGCATTTTGTTTCTTTTCTCCTTAAATGAGCTCAAATGGTTTCTCCGAACAAGCTGAATTATCAGTTTGAACTTTAAGATTATCACAGGAAACTGCTGCCAAATTTGGGTATAATTGCTTTTGAGTGTGAATTAATTAAAAACGGCATTTAGTACCCAAGAATACCAAATTAAGGAAATATTATTTAAAAGTTAATAAATTTGAGCTTGGTTCTTTAAAAAACTTATGAAAATTTTAATTATTATAATAATTAAAAATAACAAACATGAGTTTGGCCATATAAAAAACTAAGTTTTCCAAAAATTGCCCAGAGTACCTCACTCCGACTCATTTGAAAAATTCCATATTGATAAAAGAGGTTCATCAATACTATCAAAACTCCGTTTTACCAAAAAATAAAAAAAATTGAGTGCTTTTTTATTAAAATGAGGAATATTCATTTTTTTTAATGAAAATTTTTCATTTGAATATTTTTCACCCCCGTGAAAAAGTGAATTCCCCTTATATTCACTTTTTTCTTTCCTCACCATTCACTAGAATTGAGGAATTCATTGCGGCTGAATTCTTTTTATTAAACACTGCAAAAAAGGCCATTTTTTTGATATGGACGGATGTAGGGAGCCAAGGCACGGAGAAACTAAGAAAAAACGAAAATATATATGAAGTAAGGCCATCATGGGGATAAACGTTTTTTAAGTTTTCATAAAATTCACGGTTGTGCCATTGATATTTGTTGACCTGTGTAATTACACTTGTACAAAGAATGGTAATAAGCTCTTTAAATAGTTTTGATTTCATATAAGGTTTTGATAACGCAAAATTATGATATTGTTTTTTTAATACATAATTTAATCAGCAAAATATGTATAGTTTGAAAGTGTTAATATGGCTGTAAAAAAACTCACTAAAAATATGGTCAAATACAAAGGCAAATCAAATAATGTCAAAAATAAAGTAATTGGACAAAATACAAACCAACAAAAATCCCAGTTTTGTTTTTGAATATCGACCCCTAGTTATATTAAGAAATATCTTGTTTAGCCCTCCTTTTCTAAGAGGTGTTTTTACTTTTGTATCTTTAAAATTAATATTATTTTGTCACATTTATGACTAAACAATAGCTGTAAAAATATAAAGATATAGATTTGAAAACTGAATATTATAAAGCTCTTCATAACCCCCTAATTTTCAATTAAATTCAATTCTTAAAATCTATTTCATTTTTAATATGTAATAAGAAATTTATTAAAATAAAAGTTGACAAATATGTGTAAAAATATTACAAACCTCAACCAGTAATTGCTGAATCAAGAATTTTTTCTCTACGTATGAAGTTAACTCATTGTTTTTACAGCTATCTATATTTTGTAACATTTGCCATATAATATAATTTTAATAATTCATCATTGACAATCGCAGGTTGCTAATAATTATATTTGTGCAGATTTTATAATAACTTTGCCGTTCATTATTTATATTTTTATTTTTATAACACAGGTCAACAATTTTTTGAGAGTTATAAGTTAACTACAGAGATCAAACCTGCCATCTTAGGGAATATCAAACCCATTTACCGTTTTTCCTAATCAAACTTAGTTAGTCAGTTAAAACAAAAAGAAAAAATTCAAAAACAAAAATAAATTGAAATTTTATTTTTGCATATTCTTAATGGTTAAACTGTTAAATTTAAACTTCAAATAATATTTTCATTAAAAATCAATAATATATCGTGTCATTAAGTTTAAACGGGAAATATTTTGTATTATCTAAATGCCGATGTAAGAGCTTGTTATATTAATAAAAAATTTTTTTCCATTATTAGTGATTAAAAATATAAGTTACAAGGGATTTTAATATGCAAAAAAAATTTTAAATTTTTTCTTTATAGGGTATATTTAGATCTGTCATTATGGTCAAAAAAGAGCCATTTTTCGTTATAGACGGATCTAAGGAGCCAAAGACGGAAGAAACTAAGAAAAACGAAAAACATATATGAGATTAGGCCATCATGGGGATGAATTCTTTTATGTTTTCATAATAATCTCCTTCCTGACATAAATATTTGTTGACCTGTGTAATTTTTGCGGTAATTTAGGGGTCAATTACTTACTCTTGCCTCACATGGAAACAAGATGGGCAAAGTTTTAGGTCTGGACGATTATGGGTTCCTACTTATAGAAGTTCAACCTAACCAATGTTTGGACAATATTGAAAAATTAGAGCATTTAGATTTTTCTCAACCCAAAGAAATAATATCAATTAAGGATGCCGATTATTCTTACGATGTTCACACACAAACCATTAAATTTAAAAACTCTTGACATCTTCTAATTTTTCTCTTTGCCAGTATAGTTTAATTATTTATTTAATTAAATTCAATATATTTAATTAAAACGGGGTGCATTGAATTTCGAGACTAGACATGGCTATATACAAATATTCTTTACAATTTTGTTATGATTTTTTAAAACTTTTACAAATATTTCAATATCATAGCTAAATTATAAATATGGTAAAGATAATTTAATTTGTTAATAATAAAGTCGCCATACCTAATTTGCTTACAGGTTAAATATTTTTAGGTAAAAAAAGTTATTATAAAAAATAGCAAAATTTAAATAAAAATTTATAAAGAATACCAAAAACGAAATGGATGAAAAAGCATAATGCAATGTATATTAATTTATGATAAAAGCGATTTTGTTCTATGGAAAATGTAATTTTTTTTGTTTTATACGCGATATTGTGATTCTTAAAAATAACAATATTTAAATGTAATTGTGTGCATTGCATAGTTGTTACAATATTTTTTGCAGAAATTGATATGATCTATATGCTAATAAATTTTCACAAAACTGTGTTAATAAAGGTGTTATTATATAATAAATCTCAAATGAATTTTTATTTTTGTTTAGTCAAACAATCGCGTTATATCATATATATGTGATATAATGTGTAAAATTATAGCTTTGAATCTGGATTAAACGTATAAAAAGGGGCCGATTTATAGGGCGTCGTTTCAAAGTTTTTTCCACCCGCGGCATAATTGTTCAAATTTTCAGTCCCGTTTCCCATCCTTCCTAATCCAGCCCTTGTGGTGCTGCTATAAGTGTCACTACCTATAAATCCTTTTTGGGCATTTGGCCCTGCACCTGCATAGATTGCTCTATTCCCACTTTGATTTTTTGAAAGATCATCATGATGATGATCTGTTAGGTATCTTTCGTAAGCTTGGATCCCCGCAGGTCCTAAGTTTAGCAAAGCTATCCTTGCGGCCTCGTTTACCTTTATGTTTGGGTCGTTGGTGAACGTTTCTAACAGCTGATTAGTTGCTTCAGTTGCCTAAATATGTCAATTCGAACAAATTTGTGTGTCATCTTTATGTTATATTTTAGTATATTTGATTTGGGCTTTGGCATTCATTCTTTAAATTTCTCACAAAAAAATGTTTGTCGAAAAACGGTTTGTTTTTGGGGTGGGGTAATAATTAAATAAAATTAAGTTTTTTCATCCAATATTGATTAGGATATTTTAAATTTTCATTCTAAATGAATTAGTGTTAAAATGATGTTACAAATTAAATATAATCCGGCTGTATTAAAATTTCACTGGGGCAATTCGAAATCTTTACCCGCAAATTTTGCAGTGCTCTACAAGCGCCGCATCGGATAATGATATCGTTTGATTCCAAACATGCCAAGGCTTTGTATATTGCACCCCTCCTAGCTTCTGAGTTGGAATTTAGTCCCTGAAGGTAGTTGACTGCATGTGTTGGAAAAATCAAATGAAAAAATTTCATTAGGTTTTGTTTAAATTAAAAATGGATAATCATTTACAAAGGGTTGTCAATGCATAATACAAAAACCAAAATAATGAGATTGAATTTAATTGTAAAGTTTTATTTTTACAAAAATTATGTTGAACGAAATGGCCTTTAATAATTTGAGATATATTTCCAAAAAATGATTTATAAGCAATTTTGAAATGAGTGCAATACCATTTTGTATCTTGAACATATAATTTTGCTTAGGCTATTCAAAAACTTTAGAATAATTTGCAAATTAATTTTCTTGTTTAACCCTATTTGGTTTTCTATTCACCATACCTGTAAATCTGTTGATTTCATCGTTGTTACAAAGTAAACGACAAATCATATCGAAGCTATTTGCAGGTGGGAGGGCTTTATTGAGAGACAGGATGTATCGTATTAATCCATTTTGGTTGCCTGCGTTAAACATGTCCCGGAATTCCACTATTATGAAATAATACAAGGTGACAAAAATCAATACAAAATTTCATTTATATTTTTCACAAACTTTAGGAACATATTATTTAAGGTCATTTTAACGACGGATGTAACCTCACCTTCCCGGACATTAATATATTTTGTTAAGTTTTAGCTCTTCATCGAACTTTTTAGCTTACCATTTCCTTTCTGCTGGTCCAAAACTATTTAAAAGTGGCCCTGCGTGTCTGCCTACCAAGGGCCCTAGGTTTTCGGGGGCTGGACGCATAATTTAATTTACTGCCCTATTAAGTCACCCATTAGCTTATAATTGAGTTAAACGGCTTAGTTTTCCAAAAAGCTGAAGCATGACGCCGGCGATTTTTCGCGTAATAGGCCATGACTCCTACCACACTCAAATACTCAGCTGATTTTACCCAAAACATATATGTTAGCTATAAAAATTAAGTTTTACATTCTTTAGCAATTTCATTCAACGTGACTTTGTAGTCGGTGATTCCATTGATTTTCAAGTAAAACACGAGTTGCAACAGCGTTATGTAATTTCCTACGCCTAGCAGATCCATTTCACTTCTTTCAGTGAGCGCAACATCATTCCAGTTAGGGATGTAAGGGGACACTATGATCCGTTGAATCTCTCCGATGGCTTTGGGGAAGACTGATGGTTGTGGTAAACGATAACGTAAATATAAAAAATTTTGAACTAACTCCAATGCTAAAAAAAGTGTAGGCCAAAGGGGAAAAAATGGGCTTTATTTCTCGGGTTAAAAAAAGGGGGAAAAAGCTTATAATAATTTTGAGTTTTAACACAAAAGCCCCAAAAAAATGAGGAAGCCCTTTCCAAAAGCCCTTTTTAGTTTTTCTTTTGAAGTTGGAATGGGATACATGACTATTATTAAATAGCAATCTCCTTTAAGAACTGGCTCTTTTTTATTTCCCAGGCAATCCAAATTAGAACTGATTGTTTTATTAATACTTTTAAACATTTTATGCAGAAATCAATCAGATTTATTTAAAATTATTCTTACCTAGTGATATAATTTGTTGTGTATGCGTTTGCAATAGGTGCGGGAGATATTCACGTTCAAGCTGACCCTCAAAATTTCGGGTGGGTATGAGTAGAACTTGGTTTGCCGAACTTCCGGGTCCGCTGCTAGATGGCAATGCCTTCGTCCAAAACGTTACAATTTTGTTCACGTTACCCCATCCATTCAAGTTTGTATATTCTAAGTTGGAAAAACATTTTAGAAGTAATAAAATTATATGATCAACAGATAATAATTTGATTTCATCCATGTTCGAACATTAAATTCATTTATCTTGGAAGTAATTGCACGAGTCGAATGGTCCGGTTCATCAGTAATTATAAGTAAGGCCCTGTCTGGTCAGTCAAATTATACTAACACTTCTAGTCCGCCCGTCTCGATTCTTTTTACCTCACCTTGGGTAAACACTCAAGAAAATAATGCTTGATTTGAATTTAAGACAGTAGTTTAAATTGGTTATAAGTACATTAGTTTAAGCTCAAAATAAACCACTACAAGTTCAAGAAAGGTAAAATCTTCTGCCCTGTTCGGATTTTTTTTTTGTGATTTTGGTAAGTACACTTTTAATATTAATGGCCCACCGGGAATGAGCCAGTCTTATGGGAAAAAAATATTTTATATTATATAACTGAACAACTAAATAAACAAAAACCATTTTACACGGTTTTTTAGAGAACTTTCTTGCGATTATGATCCCTGGTTTAATTTTTTCTCGATGCCTTGCCTTTATTTTTTTTATTTGGTCCTCAGATCTAAATATATAAAATTTAAAACTATATTTCCAAAATATCCATTGCCATATTTAGATTCCTTGTGAGAAAATGGCCTAAAAAAGTTAACCTCAATGCAAAAAATAAATTAGACGCCTTTTTTTATTATTCCAAATATGTATTTTAAACCCTTTGTTTCCACGCTTAGGGTTTACAATGAAAGCTCAAACCACAAAAATGCGAAATTCCTATGTTTACACACAAAATTTCGGGACATTGGTTTAAATTCTGATAATATATTTGTAATCATCACCAAAAACTTGACCAAGAATGATTGTTATCGTAAATGATGTTCTAAATCGGTCCAAATTTTGTTTACCGGTGTAACTTTTTAAAAAAAAAGTAAAAAAATATGTGAAATTAAACCAAAAAGGCGCTCACTATTAATAATGGCCAATATCACGTTTATGTCTCGGGCAGCGGCATGCGTCGCAATTTCGAAATACACCTCCAAGCACAGGCTCTGAATTTTGACGACTTTGAGCCATTTCAAAATGCTAAGCCTCAATGGCGGTGGCTGGACTGGATTTCCGTTTCCGTTATTATTATTATTGAGACTGCTGGTGGGATCAAGGCAACCCCTAAGCGATCGTAGGGCGTGAGCAGTTTGGGCCAAATGAATTCGCAAGCATTTATCTAGTGCCATATTTCCGGTGCTTATAGCCCGATTACCACTACCTACATATGATAAATAGGGGCACATTTAGGGCCTGAACTTTGGGAGTCGGTAAGGAGTGCATCAACTCCGGAGTTCCGGAGTTTTGTTTTTTTTGGAATTTGCTAGTTAACATTAGCTTATTGGAAATATTGGAATATGCAATTTTGTAGTCCAAATTAATTTTTGTTTAATGAAAGTTATAAATAAATGAAAGAGCAGCTAATTATGAAATAATTACAACATCAAATTTCAAAAAAAAAACTCCGTTTATGGACTCCTTCCCGACTTCGATGACATGCCTTAGGCACATTGTGCAAATTACCATGTTAGCTACCCATCTGAGCTTTAAAATTATTTTGCTGATGTGCATATTTTTGAACATAGAGCGGTGAGCTCATTCATATTGAGAGTGAAAGTAAGAGCAATTTGAGAGGGAATTTTTTGATTTTTGAAATGAATAAAGAACAAATTTCCAAATAAGTCCAAAAAAATAATAAAATAACAAATTTTTATAAAATTGGTAAATTCAATTGACTAAAAATTCAATTTTGATGATTGAGAGAAACGAGCTCACCTTAATTTAACTCCGAAATAAACAATAGAGTTAAGGCTCCTTGAGTATTACAAACTCTGTAATTTCTGATAAACTCATTATTCAAAAATGATAATAGTTGGTTGTATAAAAACCATTAAATTCAAGAGGAAGGCGAACTTTTGATTAGTTTACTAAAAAAAGCATTTAATGTAAAATGATATACTGCTGTATGGTCGTTCCAAACTACCAGTTAGGGAAGAATCCAGTCCTGAATCATGGGCATTTTTTGAAATGTCTCTTTTGGGATCATCGTATATTGTTGTCGGCCTATATTAATTAATCTGTAAGTTTTGGGAGAAAAGGGGCAGCATCCAATCAGAAGACTGAATAGAGTTGATTAATTTGCGCCGTGCCAACAAATATTTATTGCCATTTACTTCCTTAAATATAGACCCACTGCCGCAGGAAAATGCAGTTAGCCTGGTCGGTTAGCCGATTTAGATAAAAAATAAATTCTGGCCCGGTTTAACTAGATCTTTTGAGATCTAGTTTTTTATGCCAAACTTCAGGCATTTTAGACCTATTGCATAAATAGGTCAGCAGCTTTCAGTGTACTATTTTTGAAAAAAGTATGGCACGGGGGGAGAATATTTTAGCGATATAACTGATCAGTGTCGGTTTAAAGAGAGAGCCTTGGCCCAAACTTAGATCTCCGGCCTGTGACAAATCTTGTTAAACCCGACAGCATTATTATTTGCTTTTATCTGTTTAAAAAATTAGGTGTGGCACCCCTATTTGAGGAAAGGTGTAAAGGAAACTACAAATTTAATTATTTTTTTTCGTTGATCAGTATTTGCTACGCACTTAGGACCCTCGTCAAATTTGTCCAAGGGAAAGAAGAAAAATTGTCTCACGAATATTGCAGTGTTTAAAACAAATTATGAGTTGAGTAAAAAAATGATACGCAGTATATTTACAAAAAAAGTCCATTTTTCTAAATAGGGAAAATAAACCTAATGCTAGGCGTTTTACTACCACGTAAAGATCCAGATTTATCTTCCTTGCTCAAAAAGTCGAAGCTTCGTAACGCGGTTGATATAATGTCTAATGAAGAAAAAAATAGATTATTTATCAATTTAGGGGAGTCAATATTTAATTTAAAAACATTAACACCACCAAAGTTTAATTACATAGGTCGACAAATATCAATGTGTGAAAAAAAGTAAAATATGACCCTGAGGGTAGAAACCCATGATGGCTTTACCTATATGGTCATTTCTCGTTTTCAAATCGACAAACTTTTTCCCTTCAAGTCTCAGTTTTGGCTGAAAATTGGTTACATTGGTAGGGTCCCTTGGGTGCTGATAAAAACCTAAATTTTTTTTGACCGGAAGTGATTTTTGACCGAGATATGAGCAAAAACATTTTTCATTTTTTTGCAAAAAAAAAATTTGAGGCAACTTTGCGCGCATGTATCATCAAAAGTATTGTAGCTAGAGTCATCATTTTTTTTTTATTTTGAAGATCGTAATAAGGGCTACCTTAGATGCAAAAAATATTTAAAAATTTTTTTTTTAAGTTACCAAAAAATTAAAGTCAAGTTTAGACACAAATAGCTCAAAAAACGTATCTTTGAATTTTCTGAAAAATTTATATAATATGGCCCTTAATAATGTTAATAAAAATATGATTTAAAAAGTTTAAGACTGGCATGACTTTTTACAAAATTTAAAAAAATCAATTTATTGCACTAATTTCGGGACACATTTATGCCCTTTGCACTATATTAGAATATGCCAATGTGCCAAATTTGACAGTATTCAAAAAGCAGGACATATGGGCAATTATGTTAGACCATAATAGTTTGATTTAATTGATTACTTCCATTATTAAATTTACAATGAAAAAGTGAACCTTAAAACCGAAAAAAGTGAAAATTTTGCCTGTTTTCAAAATCGACTTTCTGGTTAACCAGCCAACCTTTTTTTAATATTTAACATTTATTTTATAGATAAAATATTGCTTAATAACATATAATAGCCCCACCTTTTTTCAGTCGATTTTGACGCTTCTACAATAAAAATACCAAAATTTGCCAAAAAACAGCAAATTTTCAGGTGTCAAAAAACTAACGCAGATTGTATTCGTCTGTGCAAGCTTATTTTTTTATTATTTTGGCAAAAATATCTAAAAATATCTAGAACCTATATAATCAGTCATATTTTTCCTGTTAAAGTGTTAAAAAAATAATATATATGTTATGTATAGAAAATCTTAAAAGAACTAGATAAGTAAATTATAAAAAAATGAGATTATTAAATCATTTCATTATTTTTATTAAATTTGTAATTAAATGTATTTATTAAAACACACTTTTGTGTTAAAACTCGTAAGGAACGCATTTAGTTATAAAAAACTTTAGGTCAATGCCCAAATCTATATGCCCATAGAATCAAGTAACAGTAATATTTCCTCTTTCTTTAATAGGTTTAGTGCGTCTATATTATAAAACTAAAATGTAATTGGAACTTAAATTGTTGGGTTTAAAATTTATTAAGGTCAGTTAGATATATATGGCGTTCCTTGCTCTAAATAGCCTTTCAAAACTTATTTGGCATTTGTAAAAATTAGTAAAAAGGACTGAATGTCTATATTTTGTTTATATTAAATTGGGTCTGATAATTAGTCTTAAAATTCAAAATTGAAGCTAATTCTGCCCGTTATAATCATTTAAGGTTGTTTAACCCTAAAATTGACTTCTTTTATGTAGTTATAATATTAAAAAACCATATAACTATGTTTCATAAAATAATTGACTTTTTACGTTTATTTTAAGTTTGTTGATAATCATAAAAAAAGAAAATCTGTTAAATCATAATATTCTAAATAGGCCAAATATATTCTATTTTACTTATTTTTGTCAGATTTAACGTTGTTGAGGCTGTTTTATTTAAAAACTATTAATTAATAGAAAAAAATTAATTTTTACAAATTTTTTGACCTTATTATTTTTTCTAAAATCCTCTTCAATTTTTTTTTATCCAATAAATTTAACAAATTTTTTGAATTTTGCCGAGGATAAATATTGAGAATTATGTACATATTCTAATATTGTTCATCAAACTAAAAATGACTAGTAAAAGTTAACATATATTAGCATAAAAATTTTAAGTTTTTATTTTTTACACCTTAAAATTTCAAAAAACCTGGCAAACTTTGGTTTTTATTTCATAAAAAGCTATGGGTACGTTAAAAAATGCTGGGGGAAATATATGTTATATAGTGATGTTTTATGTATAAAATGCAGTTTTTAATTTTTAAATTGGTTTGGTAGTGACCCAGAAAGTCGGCTTAGAAGATAGGAATACTGAAAATTACCAATTTTTTTGTTCTAAAGTTCCCCTTTTCTTTCCAAAATTGACAATAGTTTGAATCAAATTAATAAAACTGTTATAGCCTAACATATTTGCCCCTATGTCTAACTTCTTATATATAAACAAATTTGGCACTTTTAAATATTTTAATATAGTACAGGGAGCAAATTTTTGTCTAAAAATTCAAAAAAAAAAAATTTTTTTTTTGAATTTTTTTAAAAGTCTAGTCGGTCCCATACTTTTGAGTTCACATACTAATAATGAATACTAAGGACTGTATTTCAGCAATTTTTTAAGAAATTCAATATCAAACTGAATGTTCGTTACAAAATTGTAAAATTTCAAAAAAATAATTTTAAAATAATAAACACGTGCAAGATAGCCCTTATTGTCCTCTTCAAAATAAAAAAAAAATTAAGTCTTTAGCTATAATACTTTTTGACTTATAACCTCCCAAAGTTGCATCAAATGTGAAAATTCACCTTGCAATTTTTTTTTCTTTTGCCCCTATCTCCGTCAAAAATCACTTCCGGTCAAAAATAATTTTCAGATTATGAGATACTCTTAGATACTACCTCCATGCAAAATTTCAGCCAAATCAAAAGAGGTACCCCTCCCGAACTTGTTGGATTGAGGTGGAATTGACCATATATATATGTTCTGGCTTTAAATAGTAATATTTGACGCATTTAAGGCGACGTATAGTGTCGAAATTATGAACCAAACTTTAAATAAGTATTTAATTTTACGACTTAAGTGGCTACCAAAAAAACTTTTAAGACATTTCTTTGCATTTTAAATCACTTGTAATTTATATTTTTTATCTTGAATAATAATGAGAAAAATTATATATCAAGTACATCAAAATTTAGGTTATTCAGTATATATGTCACCCCAACCTAAATAGGACACGATATATTATCGATTATAAAATAAAATATTATTTGATATTTGAATTTAACTGTTTAAAATATAAATATATCTTTTTTCTTTCAATAATTCTTTATTTTTGAATCTTATTAATTAACCTTTTTTCATTTTCAATGTTTATAGCTGGCTTATGTTTAATTAGTAAACAGTTTTAACGGATTCGAGGGTAAGATGGCAGGTCTAATAACTAAAGTTAGGTCATAGATCGTAAAAATTCGTTGACCTGCGTTATGGCGTGCTCGTTTTGTCACTAATTGACAATTTGACCCAGCAGGAATAAAAATATAGGTCATTATGCAGGATTAAAAATATAGATAGTTTAAAAGAGACGATAGAATATATATAATATGAGATACTTGAATCGGGGTTCTTTTTGGTAGGTTTGGTGGGAAGATCTTTTGAGTGTCACTCCGGCGTGTTCGACACATTTCTGTCAGGAAGGGAGGAGTTAAGATATCGACATTAATTGGGGTAACCTCATCCCGGCGGAAGCTGTATGGTTTGACTAGCTGCGCCCGTCGTGTTGGTATTCTGTATAAAATAAAAATTGAACAATTATAAAAAAAATTGTAGAGATTAAAACAACATTCATTCTATAGATGAAGTTCTGGGCTGCCGGGGGAAAGCCCCATCTTTAAGCTTTAGGAAAAGATTTGGAATAAACGTTTTCTAAATACGTTAAATCTATTTCATAAGTTTTGCAAAAGCAAATGGAAAATAATCGTAACATGTTAAATAACTTTTAAGCATTTTATTTACAATAATCTCTGAAAATATCAAATTTAAAAAAAAATGGCCTACCTATTCTATCAACTCTTATACAGTGTTTTTTTATCAATTAATGATGTCTGCCTGTCAGAATTTGAACGAGGTAGTATGTTTTTTCCAACCTGAAGAAATCAAAAAAATGATATTTGGTATAGTTGACTGACTTCTAAATCCTCAAGCGTCAAGGAAAAGAAATTAAAAATTTTTCATATTCAATTCAATTATACTCTATTTTTTGGCGGATTTTAATTAAATATACGCATTTTAGTCTAACAAAATATTTGCCTTAATCCCCAAAAGACATAATTTTTACCTTGTTATATAATATATTTGGTTATAAAACAGTTCAGCTGTTTTATATGCATAATTAAAAAAATTTCTACGTTAGCTGGCTTACAGCAAGGGGGACCAGAAAAAGTGGTCCACGGGATTCTAAGATCCCCAAGATATTATTCTGGTCTCATGAATTATCTCATGCATCTCGAAATTTGTCGCAAGAATTTGCGAAGCAATTACATTGCAAAATAAATTATTCACACATTTTAACCAACATGTATACAAACCTCTCTAGTTACAACACCAATCCCGCTAACGTGTTTAGGCATTCGTAAAATTGCTCCACAATCTCACGCAAATCATTGAGTTCCATAACTCGGGACTAAAGTTACTATCGCGCATTGGCGGCGTCTGGTCCTGGCATGGCCTGCCTTCTCTAGCCCGTTGTAGGTCTCGTAACATTTAGAAAGCTCGTACAAAACATCTTGAAAGTCTTTGCTAAGGTTCAGAGTAGGTTCGCCCCTTGCCCCATAAGCGTTATTGAATGGATCCTTTGATGCTATCCCTGCGTTTTCAAACACGTTACTGTTAGTCGCCCAGCGTCGAAGGTATTGAGCACTGGGCCGCCCAAGCTGTTGGGTGCCTTGTCTATCGAGTCCTCTTCCAGCACCTGGGATCGGAATAAAAGCTCCTCCTCCTATTATATGTTCCCGAATTCTTGTGATTAATACCGCTGCCTCGGGTTGGAAAATGGTTGTTTTTGTTGTTTTTGTTGTTGTTGTCTTTGGTTACGAAGCTGGTGGTTGTTGGTAAGGGAGTGATCAGGGTGAAATTACCATTCATTTGGTTTGGGTTGGTTAAAGGAATCGTTGTCTTCTGTTACAGAAAAAAAAAATTATTTGATTTAATTAGTAGACAAAACAATAATCGTTACAAAAAAATTTAAAAAGTGGTTTTTTGGCGTTTTTAACTTAATATCAATATGGATATAATTGTTAGAAATTGTCATAACGTTGTCTCAAATGGGCTTTTTTTCTCGCCAAAAAATGGGAGTAAAATTTAACACACCCCCAAACAATGGAGAATAAGCCCTATCCAAAAGCCCTTTTTAGTTTTTTCTTCTTTATTTTGAAGTTGAATAGGATCTATTACTATGAAAAGCCCAAAAAAGCGCTTTAGATAAAGTCCCTTATTACTAAGAAAAAACGAAGCTCCATAAAAAAATGTTTTTGCTTTTGCCCCTTAAAATCCCCTTTGCTGGCTTTCAGTTCTTTTTTAACGTTCGTCTCAATTTAAAACATATGTATTAAATGTTTCAAATGTATGGTTGAACTGTTTTTAATTAAATGATATTACTAATTTTAATTTTTTAACTTAACTTGGCGTGTTTTATGATTGTTAAGGACAGGTAAATTATACAAAAATGCCTCTATTTCGGTGATCGGGAGATCCAAAATTTCTGTATGTATCACTAGTGGTTATGGGTATGCGCCTTTTCATTTCCACGGCCGTAATTTTCAAAATCTGATAAGGTGTTACAATAGTTAATATTTTCATTTGTTATTTATATGACCTACAACGGCTATAAAGGATAATTTTTTTAACTAATAATATATCTTCACGGAAGTTTTATTCTTGATCAATCTCTATAATTATATGATTTTACATTTAAAAATAACTTTTCAAAAGCAGATATTTATTTTTATTTTTTTTTTGTAATTTTGCCGAATAATTTATTTTTGCCTCACTTTCGGCTGTTTTAATATGGGATGAAAAAACAATTTTTTTTATATCAAAATGCAATAATGGATATTTTATCATACGATTAAAATAGTAAAAATACCATTTTGCATGGTCGCCATCGCCAGGCCTTCGCTAAATTCATCTCCCTTCTTGAGGATACGTTCTTCTTATTGGTTGTGGGGGTCGATCATTAAAATTGGAATCGTCCCAATGGTATCGACTACGTCTTCTCCTCCATTTTGTCGATTGCAGTTGTCAGCCCGGTTGTACGTATTAAAATTATCGTCACCAAAATAGAGGGGCGGTTCACGCTGGGGTGGACTCTTCAGGCCTCAAGTTCTTGTTGCTGTTGTTGATCATAATGGGGGCCCAAGTTGGTATCGTAATTGTCTGCTTTGGCCATGGATTACCACCAACGACGGTTGGTAATAATCCTCGCTCCTGCTTAAGGAAAAAGGTTAAATTGGTTACGATAAAGATAAAGCACACCGATAAATTTTACCCCTAGGCTGGGATGATGATAATCTATACGGGAAACAATAGGAGAATGTTTTTAAATGCCCTCATTCACGTCCGTTTACCGCTTTTCTCAATTTCGTCCACACCTTTTATTTACTTTTTACAACTGCAAATTTGTTAACAAGTTCCTTTCTGAGTATCCGTTTTCATATTATTGTAATGGCTATAATGTATTTGTTGGCCTCTCTTATGAATGGAACTTTTAATTATAAATGCTTTTTGACATATTAACAGTTTGGTTTTTTCATTAATACTAAGAATAAATAAAAAATTAAACTCGAAAAGTTCCAAAAGAGAAAATAATTAATCAATAAAAAATACATTTGTCTTTTTAAAAAGCGATGATTACGGCGGTAGTGATATAATTAACAAGAGGGCATAAAACTATTTGTAGTAGGTATTACCTCGCTCTATAAAATTTTTGCTTATAAGTGCAATTTAAGGACTTTCATCTGGCTTAAAAGAGCCTAAGCGGTAACAACGTATATATCACTATAAAATTAAATAGCTTTCGGATTGAAAAAAAAAAGTTATTAAAGAAATTTCAATTTTAATTTTTTATATTTCGATGGCTTTGAAAGACATATACAAATTCTTTACCCTTTCAGAATCCGAGGAAGAAGAATCCCGCTCACCTCCAGTTCTATAGCATGTTCCAACCCAACTGTCGCCTTCCTCTCTCTCCGTCTGCCCAAATTTTTGATCCGGACTCCGATAACTTCCTCCATATATAGGAGCTAAAATATTGAATTCAAATAAAAGATACAAAAAAAAAACTTGTAAATTAATTCAAAATTTTATTGCATGATAATTTGAAAATATTTTTATTTTTATTTCTTTGATACATATCAAGTCTCCTTTGGCCAATATTTTTTTTTGCTTTCCCAATTAATTGCATACTTTAATTTATGTGAAAAAATGGCTCAAAAAATAGTAGGAAACAAACACCTTTATAATTTACAAAAAGTGACCCATTCTAATTAAAAATAAATTAGGGATTGGCGAGCGAAGTACAACATATATTATTATAAAAACACGGTATGTAACATACCATCCATCCAGCCAGGCTCATCATAAAATTTTCTCGGGTTTCGATCATTCGCATCACCCGGGTATGCCGGCTGATGACCCGTGGGGGACTCCCCCTGCCCACCTAGACCCGAATCGGGAGCTGGAGGCGACATGGGAGAGCGGCTCCCCGATTTCAAAATCAGGAGGCAAATGGGAAACGACAAATTCAGACGGTGTTTTGGATTGAATGAATGAATCATAAAACGTAGAGTTTTCGTACAAAAAGTCCAGTTCTTCGGCTTGTTCGTTACCTAGTGGACTAAATAAAATGCAAATTTTAGATTAAAAAGCTAATATACAATTATCAGTAAAGATTTTTTTGAACTACATTAATTTAGAAGAGGTTTACAAATCTGGTTATTACTCCATTTTTATAAATACAAAGAGTGACAATATTTACTTCCAAAAAAAGAGAACATTAAGCTTTAGCGAGCCATTCTGTGTCATCCTAATGTATTTTAGGATGGGTATTATTGATAGCAAATCCAACGGGTCCAAGAATGTTTTCATTAATAACGAACCTCCAAAAGTTTTAATTTCCCGAGCCTATAATTAAATAAAGATTTCAATTAAATAAAATGTGATGTCTTAAAACCTAAATGCAAATATGCGAAACAAACGTATTTGAAGTGACAATTTATGTGGTACTGTTAAATTAAGCTCCCAGCAAAACTTGAAATTTTAAACATAATTTGCATTTTTTTTAAGTTTATAAATTAAATTCCCAAACATTAAAGACAGTTATACAGGATTTTTATTTAATTTGCGAATTAACATAAGAATTGTTCGAACATCTAGAATGTTTTTGAAAAAATAACGCATTGGTAAAAGTTAATGAATTGCACTGTATGAATTTATGTGCTAAGGTGAAATAGAACATTCGATTAGCCTTTAAACATGCTTAAATTTAAAAAAAAGTTGGAACAAACACGAAATTTATTGATTAAAGTATAGAAATAGGTAACAATTTGAATTACAACATATACTTTGACTCCCATTTTTTTCGTGCAAGAGTAACGGGGGTTACCCCGCCCCTTTGATCCCCTAATGCTGAAACAACTTCCGGTCAACACGGCATCGAGCCACAAATTTCTTGAATTTTGGGAATGCGTATTTGGCATTAATTTGAAACTGATCACCGGCCCCTATCCTCGCATACCCAGATATTTCTAAATTTTAAATTTAAAAAAAAATGTTAATTTTCTAGATTGCTAAAAATATTGAATTTTTATACTTTAAATTTTTTACTTTAAATGATTTTTATCGTGAAAAAATTACATTTTTTAAACCTTGCCCTGCCCCCCCAACCCCTAATTTTAAATTAGGTCGTTCTCATTAAAAACGACAAAAACTACTATGTTAACTAAAGCGAAATTTTTTAAAGTTTAAATCACAAGCTTAAATCAAGCTTACATCTTTTATCAGGTAACAGTAGGAAAAAATGCTCATACTTGTTTTTAAAATTTAATGTTTTTAAAATTTAATATTTAAAATAAGTAAGGACGAAATACTCAGATAGGTCAGAAAAAATTCCGCGTACAAGCCCCGCTTGAAAAAGAAAAACTGTTTGATTTGAAAAACCTTTTATAACGAAATGGAAAGTTCCCATGAGCGTTTGTAGCCTATTCTCGATGTAACACATCGTTTTATCACATTCCTTGCGTTCGAGTTCGAGTTGAGCCAGAGATTCCTTGACAGCTTTAGCTGAACGGGCTTTTGGGATCGGAGAAGGTAAAAAGACATGGAGCTAGCTCCTGGCAAATACAGATAGAAACTATAATTTTTGACACTAGTCGAAATTTTGAAATTATAGATGGAAAAATAATGTAAGCTCTTCAAAATATTGATTAAAAAATTGTAAAGATGGGAGGCATTGAAAATGAAATCGAGATTTTTATTGTAAGAAAATTTATAAAACCTTTAAAAATGGCTTATATTGTTTTTTTTTGTTGTCCAGTGAAATAAAATTAGATGATAGAAAAAATTAAAATTTTTTTTAAATATGACTTTGAACGTGCCCTGAACAAAAGTTAATTAAATTACTTTGAACTCTTCTAACCTTAAAATAGGGAGAAAATAATCATCTTAAAAAACTCTAAATAGGTCTATGCTATACCGTCTTGCTGCTTTATGAGCTTCCAAATATTCGTCGTAAAGGCGATCAATTTTGGTTACGTGGTATTCCAAATGCTTTAACAGACGTTGGGCATTCTTAATCTTCCTCTTCCAAAATCAGAGGGTTTTGGATATATGCACTATCGTAGGGATCGTCTGGCAAATCATGTGAGAAATAACCTAATATGTTCATGGGGTGTATAACTTAGCCGATTCAAACTGGAGATCTAAAGTCAAGATCCGAAAGCCTCGCTCGTTCGGTGCCTGCCCGCCCAAAACGGGCCGGGCCTGAATTAAAATAAAGATTTAACGGCCGGCCAGTTTTAATTCATTTGAGCCATTTATACAGGTCAACATATTTTGAGACGAGCTAAATTCAAAGACCAGACCTGCTATCTTTGGGAAAAATATGATTGACAAGATCTAAAAATGATATTTTTATTATTACGCGATAAAGGGTACTTCTAGACACCGGGCGGGTCGACTCGGAAATATTACGGCCAGCAATTAAATGTAAAAAAATATATTATTAAAAAAAAACTCAGTTGAAAAAAAAATTTTTTTAACATCTTACTTAACAAAATTTTAAAAAGTTTGACATCTTAATAACGGACATGGCCGAGGTTGAATAAAAAAACAGTAAACGTTCGGAGATGACAAAACCCTATTTTCCCATCATATAAATAAGTCATATAATGATCTCGACTCAAAGCTAAATTTTGTACGATATTGTGACATGAATCGAACTGTATACCTGGCGACACTGTCGTATGCCCGACCGTCCTTGAGCCTGAAGTTATTTTGCCTCCCTTGACGGCAACAGCAGCGTCCTTTTTCTTTTCTTACCCTCCTTCTTTGCCATGTTTTTGAGACCACGTTCCAAAGAAAACCGGTTGAGCTGAATTGCGTACGCTCGTAGATACCTATCATTTTGTTTATCCGCACTTTAGGTAGGGATACGTATTGGCTTAAATTGTAAAATATTCATATTTTATGGGCACGTTCAAAATGGATTTTGTTTAGGTTTTGCAAAAATATAATTATAAATAAACTTTATTTATTTATTTTTATATTAATAAAGTTAATTTTATGCAATGAAATTCAAAATGAGGAGCATAAATTTTAAAGTTATGTTTAATTATTTTCGATACATTATGATGTATAAAGTATTTATAGGCGAATTAGATTATATCTTTTAAAAATTAAAAAAAAAAAAGGGAAAATTAAAAAAAAATCATAAAAAGCGAAAAATTAAAAGATTAAATGAGTTCCGTAAAAATTAGATGCACCTCTAAAAGGTTAAGTTTTTAAAATTTTGGAATTTAAAGAAGGTGACACGACCTAGAGGTTATTACTAATTTTTTTGTTAGCGTCATTATGCATTTATCACAACCATATATTTAAATAGGTTAATATTTATATAATAAAAAAATAAATTAATTTTGTTATTTTTTTAAACTTAAATAAACGGGTTTAATTTTAAAATCAAATTTTTTGAAATAAAAAAATATCAACATAAAACTAAAACTAGCAAATTTTACAAAAGTGGTGAGAAGTTGGTATGATTTTTAGATTAATTTTCTTATTTTTTGAAAATTTCTCCCCTCTGTCGAAAATTTGTAATAAACCTTACAATTTTACTTATTAAAATTCCCAATCTATTCATTATGGATTAATAAAAATAGCAAATTGCGGATTAAAGAAGATTTATGGTTAAAGGGGTTAAAATTTATAATAAAGTAAAACTTGGGAATCAAATTTTTTTATTGTTATAGGAAGGTATCGATAGCTAATAGAAGTTAATATTTAATAGTAAAAAGCAGTGATATTTTCCAAGTTATAACACTTAATCTCGCTAAATAGAAAAAATTTATGTTAACTTTAAAAACATACCGAATTTTTTCCAGAAGGTGTAACCTACTTAATATAACATTAAAAATATGGGATTGAAAATTTGATTTTAATTAGTTTTTTGTGGGAAAAAGGGCCTCGAATGCAACGAATTTTAAGAGAGAAACTATTTTCATTTAATCAATTAAAAAAGTCAGTATAATACATATACTTGATAGCCTTTTTCATTTTCTGGAATGCGTAAAACGTACGTTGGGTGGAAGGAACCTTATGTATCTTAGTCGGAGTTCCCGAAATAAAGGTAATCGGAGTTTTAGCTGGCATCGGCGCTCGTAGGGGCTCCAGCCGATCCAAATGGTTGAGCTTCGGGAGTTGCCGCGACAGGTGGCGGACCACCCAGCAACAAAAACATTAGAAGGAGCGTAATTGGGATCTCAGTTAAGTAGCCAACGAATTGGGGTTGACTCTCCGGTTTTTTACCGCCTCCCATACATTTCGAACACGACCCCCCGTTTTTTTGGCCGGCAAGTGGAATTTTCGCCCTTCCTCGTAAATGACCGGAGTCGTAACAATTTCTTGTTGTGGGCTGTAGGTTGATCAAATCCACGTAAGTTGGTTGGGGAGGTCGGGAGGGCGGCCAGGAGCGCGAATATGGGCTCACCCCGAGGAGAGAAGTAGTATCGGTAGGGCTGAGCGGCTGGCGAAAATTGGGGCGGTGCCGGAATTTTTTCGAACGGAAAAAATAACCCTTGATTAGCTAAACGGTTGGAGAATGGGTTCCGGGTTTGGCTTAATAGGAGACGTCGGGTACGCTCGCAACAGTTCCGTTTCTCCTGTTCCTTGTGGCGGGTGGGCCAGCCGGTCCCATCAGGGCGGGGCCAACTGCCGGCGCGTAATCTGAAGCATACGCTAATGGCTCCAGCATTTCTCCTGGGTATTGACGGTACGCCGTCCCGTACATACGATGAGCGGGAGGACTCCTCTCGGGCCAGACAGAAGAATCAATGATGGACGGGGGGTTGATGGTGTGTAGGTAATGTGGATTATGGCACTCCTGCTTCATCATAAAGTCTAGTAGATCTTGCGGAGAAATTTTTTGTCTTCCCGAATCCGCATATACCTGGTCACGTGAGTAAGGAGGCTGTGAGGGTGGGGCGTACTCGATGTTGCCCTTGACCTTCAATCTTTCACCACGAGGGCCAGCATACCTGTCGTCTACGGCATCGTCAACGTAGGAATATCAAGTGTCGTGTTATCTTGATAAGTAATTTGTTGCCAGGACATTGCTTATATTTGTCGGTGGTGACCGGACCCTAAACTGTCGTGTGTTCTGGATCTAGGCACGCGGCCTCGCCGTCCTGCGTTAACAGGCTATACTCATGGGAATGCTCCTCGTAGTCCGTCCTTCGTATATACGTCCCTCCCCTCTCAGCAGGAGTTGGAGAAGTGAAAGGGTAACGTCCATACCCGGTAAGACTTAACCGACGCTGTAATAACGCCGCCTGGCATTTTGTCGATCGTAATTTTCGTTTGGCCCCCTAGGCCTTTGGTAATTTGAAACGTGGAGCCCTTTTGTGTTGTTGTTGTTGATGGTTTTGCTGTCTCCTCCTGTGAATTTCCAGCTGTTCGCGATCTCTTTCGTTCGGTAAAGCGGGCCTGTTTCTAGTTAATAAAGCACTGAATAGTTTGTAAGTAAAAAAATTTGTTTTGCATTTAATACAGAATATACGATGTTTTTTTGGAATTGTTGTTGTGTTTTGTGACAATTATAGGTTTCAAATATATATCAGTCCGAAATATATATTATTATATTGCATGAATACCATGTAGCTGCTATTTTTACAGCACAACATTGTATATGTAAATCTACTTTTTCGAATTAGAGTTTCTTTTTTCGCAAAAAACTTTTATTTTGTGACAATTTTGTATTTTGCCTATGTTGTATTTGCGTTCATGTGGGGACAAGACTTGCGTCGTCGGATACGTCCTTCATCGTATTAGATACGGAAAGTGGTCCGTCAGATTTATAATAGCTTGATGATAATTTAGCAATGACCTTGAGATAAGAAAAGAATAATAAATAATATAAATCTAAATTGCAAAATGTGTTTTATCACTTTTCATCTATAATTAAAATAAAATAGTACGAAAGAAAGGAATTATTATTGGAAAAATAGTAGGGCTGCGAATAAGATTTCTGTAATAGTTAGAAATTTGAAGTTAAATTTATCACTTTTTTGAAAACATTTTTCTAAATTACCTGACCTAAACTCCTTTAAAGGCTTTTACAAGCCATGTGCCAGAAAAAAATAAATGGCTTTGAATGGTGGTGTAAATTCGAATTTTGAAGGAAAGAGAAAATAAAACAGTTGTTTATGTGACATTTCGTCACCTTAATGCCAACTTTTACAATAAAAATCAAGGTTCTTCTCCTCGTTTCCTTTTTTTGTCAACATTTGCAAATTGTCAAAATAGGAACAAAAAGGTCTTGTCGAGAAAATGTTATAAAATCTTATGGTAAGCAGGCAAATCTTAAATACAAAAAATAAAAGATGTAAATTGGAAATTTGGAAATTTGAATATATTTCGCTGATCTGATACTTAACAAAACACAACATGAAATTTTGACAATAATTAAAAAAATAAAACTAAAAAAAAATGGCAAAAACTATAATTGATTTTGGTTCGCTTTCAATTGTCATTACAATTAACATATGAATTATTTAACTAACGAAAGCTAAAACATGATTCTTTTAAATTTCAAGGTATATTTTAAAATTTAACCTAACAATAATTTCTGGGGACATGTTTAACATCTAAAAATGCCGGAAGATTTCTTAAAATCACACTTAAACAATAATAGGTTTGACAATGTGTATGAACTCCATTTACTTATATGTTTGGCAAAATAAGAACATAAATTCCGTACTCAAAAACCGATTAGAAAAAGAAGGTGCAAAATATGATTATATTGGTTATATTTACTAAAAGTTAAATGTCTACCTGAGAGAGTCTCTACTTAAATAAACGGTGGGCAGATAGAAATATATGTATATTAAAGTTTTTACACTAGGGCAAAATGATACTGGTAAAAACTGAACCGAACATATATACAGGTGTAAAACACGAAAAACACATAATAAAAAGTGTTCGCTAGCTTGTGCAACCTGTGCGCTCGTCTCTCACACTCTCATTTTTCAAAAGGTAAATAAATTTATAAGTTATTATTTATAAGGCAGGTATATATTACATATATCAATGTTTTGGTGTGGTAATTGGCGCAATAGGTGATATAATATAGAGGTTGTTCGATTTGGTCTGAAATTAATATCCTTCGATGTTCTAATTTACTAGGATATATATAGTATTAATCGAACCTCGGGCCGAACTTATTTATAGTATGTTTTGTCAAGGATACATTCAAACCAATTACGTTTTTTTCAGTATTTTACAGGTATTATTGTACCTAATTACAGGATAATTAGTAGTACAAAAGATTTTGTGGGCAGATATTTAACGTAGTTGTGCATGCACATGTTTACTTGGAGTGGTTTTCAACCATCGTAAAATTGATCAGCTGACCTAAATGTCAATTTGAGCTTCAAAATAGTCCATATATAGGCCATTTAAGCGCCTGTTTCTGATATGATACGAAAGATAACATATAACGACTATTTTAAAAGGTCTAAATGAGCTTTAAAACGTAATTTTTTGTTTACAACAAGTTTTGTCCATAAAACATCCGCCTCTGAAGATAAAACTTACTTTCCCATCTAAAAATGGACTCAATAAGTATGTCATTATCACTGTATTTTGAAAGAAAAAACTGCC
Source organism: Acutogordius australiensis (assembly GCA_030555515.1). Taxonomy (NCBI): domain Eukaryota; kingdom Metazoa; phylum Nematomorpha; class Gordioida; order Gordea; family Gordiidae; genus Acutogordius; species Acutogordius australiensis. Next base: position 56,601 of record JAUIRJ010000075.1, on the reverse strand, counting down.
TCAAACTCCTTTAACTATGATATAAACCAGTTTTTATATTTATTTTATATGACGTCCAAAAA
>JAUIRJ010000075.1:30102-56339 GCA_030555515.1 Acutogordius australiensis | reverse complement strand
AGGGACGTATTGAGGGGGGGGGGGGGGGGGGGGGGGCGTTGCCCCCCCTAATAGCTTTTTAATTTTTTTTGTGCAATATAACGCTAATTTTTATTTATTAAACAGAAATCGGAATATATGCTGGTATATTTATTATTTTTTGGCAATTTTGCGGCTTAAAAGGGCTCTGCTTATTGCTCTTTCACTACCAGTAACCACGTGTACAATTGAACGAAGCTTTAGCACCATGAAGCGCATAAAAACATATTTAAGATCTCAAATGAGCGATGATCGATTTTCATCCTTGTTCTTGCTTGCCATACATAAGGACATAATAGATAACACTGAATTAATAGATGGAAGCTTAGAGTGGTTTCAATAGATCCTAGAAGAATATCAATTTATTAAATATTTTTATTTTCTTTATAAAATTTTTCTTGAATTTATGTCATACATTAATTTAATTATCATGCAATATAAATAAATATTTTATTCTAGTCATAATATTATCATTCATTAAGTAACAATGTAATTCATTAATTTTTCTCCTAAAATTTCTTGCCACCCTTTAGAAAAAGTTCTGCCTACGTGCCTGATACCTACCCTAGCTAACATAATTCTAGTCTAACCCAAGTAAACCCTATACTTAAAAACTAACCTTATTCTACATAAATTTAACCTAAACTAACCTAACCAATTATTTAAACCATAAATTTAGGTCAATCTAAATTATTTCTTAGTATGATTTATAGCCGTGTTAATATGGGGTATTTGCCAAAGTTTAGATGCAACACCATCTCTTAAAATTTTTTTAAAAATGGGCTTTTACATAAATAAAAACTTAATATTTTATTGTAAAGGGCGCGTTCAGAGCTTATTCATTTTTCAAAAAATTTATAATATTTAAAATTTTTGAATTTTAAAAACTAACAGGTGTAATGGGTTGAATATATATCATTTAACTTGTCTCTTCCACCCATCTATTCTGGTATCGCACGGAATGTCGCAATCTATAACACGTGGCTAAAAATATTTGCTAGGTTTGCATAGCACAGATCGAATATCAATGGAAAAAAGTAAGTTATGATATTAAAATAATCTGATGGCCTTAACACTTAAATAATTTCCGTTTTCCATCTTTTCTCTTTGGCTATTTTCATAGGTATATCCAAAAATGACCCTTATTGACAGATTTGGTTTGGTGACCTCGAAAACCCTAAGGAGAAAAAAATACAAATTTTTTTTACCATATTAATCATTTGTAACATATTTTTTATCTAAAAAAATGAGAAATAAATTTTTAACGAATATCAAGCCATTACATCAACATTTAGATTAAACAATATAACATTGGCGAATAGTGTTAAAATGTCAATATATGGGTAATCCTCTACCACTGTTAAATTAATTTTTGTTCTAAAAAATACAAAGTGTAGATAGAAGTAACATCCTTCTCGTGATAAATAATTTGATTTTAGTCTTGTTCATTTAAAAAAATAGAGCAATCATTAGAAAATTTTAAACAATGGCCCGTAATTATTTTTTTTTTAAATTCAGCCCCGGCACGTCAAATTTTGGCCCTGCCCAAACGGGCTTTCATCCGAATTTTATCTCTATTGTAACCTCGTTTAAAGGAACTAGGATTTTTCAAAGAGGGGGTGAGGAATAAAGTAGACGTGAGTAGGGAACAATGAGGTAGGGTGCGTTGTCATATTTTTAACGTTTCACTAGAATGATCAATTAGCTGGGGGCCCACTAGAATCCCCCCTCCTTTGGGACGCCAATGTCGTTTTTTGTATAGATTTTATCATGATCGACCAAATTACTCTTGAACTAATAAACAAATCATACTATTGAGCTCGCTGTATACCTATAATAAAGTTTAACTCAATCTTAAAATCCGTACATTTTTAAATGAGAAGACATTTATTAAGGCGAGGGCTGTTGCAAAAAGTTTTGATGTGGGCTTAAAAGCTTGCAGTTTTTATTGCTCAAAATGAGTTTAGCAATACAAAAGGCACTGTATGTCCGGCGAGGTAACTACAGTGATTTCCACATTTAAATGACCAGTGTTAAAGAAGTGACCATCAACTTATTTTTGGTCATGATCATAAAAAAATAGATCTCATGGAAAGTTTATGATGAAAATCACTATTTTGTGTAAATTTAATTGTGATAAGGATCAAACATATAATGGTCGGTGGATACATTTATGTAATCGATTTTTTTACTAACACTGGCCACTTAAATGTGGTAAACAATATAAAAAGTAAGTCTACATCGTATTCTTTATTTAAATCATTGCCGCGGCCCTACAGATGTCCAAATAAAGCGAATATGATGTTTGCGACCATGAAAATCTTTTAGAAAAAAAATAAATATTTTCGTAATTAAGATCATTTGCAACTTGAATTATTAGGAGAGTATTAAATATTTGAATGTATAAAGTTCAACATTCATCTTTGGATTTGCAAAATATTTTAAACTTACCTTATTTAATTGGGTATGTAACCTAATAAATATCAATTCGTGAACTCCCGTCCTTTAATTAGCTTAACCCACAAATTCAATAAAATCTAGTTTCTAACTTCATGTACTGTTTTATTGGTAAATTATCATAATTTTCTAAAATAAACATGACAAAGCTATGTATTTCCTTCTTTTATATTATAAGGTGGCCCTAAAAAGGGCCGTTGGGTATTAGTGTTTCAGACTTCTTCGAACAATTTAGCCTCCAAAGCCATAGAGCGTGCGTCCTTGTCTTTTGAGGGCGTAAACCACATCCATAGCTGTAACGGTCTTCCTCTTGGCGTGCTCGGTGTAGGTGACTGCATCTCGGATCACATTTTCCAGGAAAACTTTCAGAACTCCTCGGGTTTCTTCGTAGATCAGACCTGATATACGTTTAACTCCACCTCTCCGGGCCAATCTTCGGATGGCTGGTTTAGTGATTCCTTGGATATTGTCTCGTAAAACTTTTCTATGGCGCTTGGCTCCTCCCTTTCCAAGTCCTTTTCCTCCTTTTCCACGGCCAGTCATTGTTTAGTTTGATTTTTATGTGAATGTAAAAAAATAAAGCAAGAATAAGGAAAAAATTTGAGCTTATATAGCAAGGTAAAATAAATATGATTGGTCTAAAATGTATGCATAAAAAAAGCGTTAAAAGGCGCATATATATTTTAGGCGCAATTGCGCCTTTTTTGTTTTGTTTTTATACACACGTTATCTCTTGCCTTCTGATTAGTGAATAAATTTTTACACTTTATTTTCTACCTAAAGCCTATATAAGGCAAAACGATGTAATTCTTTTCTACATTTACTTTTTTTTCGCTAAAAAATTTAACACACTTTTACTATAATGGCACCAAAACCCGCTGGAAAAGCCGTGAAGAAGACGCACAAACCGAAAGTTAACAAGGGAGACAAGAAAAGAAGGAAGGGAAGAAAGGAATCTTATGGGATCTACATTTACAAAGTCCTGAAGCAAGTTCATCCAGACACGGGGATCAGTAGCAAGGCCATGTCCATCATGAACTCTTTCGTCAATGATCTCTTTGAACGGATAGCTGCCGAAGCCTCTCGTCTGGCCCACTACAACAAGCGCTCAACTATATCGAGTCGGGAAATCCAAACCGCAGTTCGCCTCTTGCTGCCCGGAGAGCTGGCCAAGCATGCAGTCAGTGAAGGCACCAAGGCCGTCACCAAATACACCAGCACTAAATAAACGTTTACGTGCTACAAACCAATACCCAACAGCCCTTTTTAGGGCTACCCTATAATTTAACAGAAGAATATTATACCATGATTCCTAAACCTATTTATATGCTTAATAAACCAACCATTTTGTTGTTATTTTTATGAAAATCTTAATGGCTAGAGGTTTTTAAAGAGTAAATGATTCCTGATAAAATGTTTGCCCTGGTTATTTCATATAATAATATTACCCTTGCCCGTTCAAATTTTCCGGGTCGTTAATTATGCCTAAGCAAATCTTTTAAAACTTTACTCTTTATAAAAAAAAATTCTTATTCTTGCCTTTAAATAAGGTATATGCTTATAAAAATCCAATGTGTCTAATCTGTATTTTTATCGATCTTTTTTTTTATAAAAGGAATGGATAGGAGGCTAAAATAGGTATAACTCTACCGTTTTTTAATATAAATGGCTTCCGCTCATGGTCTGGAGTTCAAAGTCGGGGCCATTCTTACGGGCTAGGCTGTATTTTTGAATTTCATTTTGCTTTATTTAACTATGAACAAGAATTAATAAATTTATTATAACACGATGAAGGGTATTACTTCTAAAGATTAAAGTTGTGACCCAAAAGCCTGGTCGTAAATTAAAAAAATGTCGGGCAAGCCTGATTATCAAGGCCCAGTTTTTATATCTATATATAACATGTTGGGAACAGGTTTATCTTTATTTTAAACCCAACTTGCGTAAGCAAGATCTAAGTATAAAGAAAAAAGGGTAAAAACCACTTCTAATTGGGTTGGGTCACATCTTCATATAAATACACTTACTATCTATTTAGCCTCTAAAGCTAAACTAGTTCCCACCTATATTCTATATTAATTCAAGCCATCCTTAAAACCTTATGATGACCCACTCTAAATTTTATCATATCACTATTTCTACCTTAAGTTTTGCCTAACTTTAATTAAAGCAACAAAATTTTGGGTGCTTTGTGTTTTACAATTTCAAATGCTTCTCACCCAAGAGTTTGGGCTCTATCATACGATTTTGTATCAATCTAAATTATTACATGTGTTAATAAGCTAATTTGATTGGGTGTGTATTGAATTCTGCCTAATGAGTGCCAACTAATTCTGTGTCAACCTTAATATAAAAATAACGTGCCACAGGCTCTTTTTAAAAAATTGATTTTTACCAAGACACAATTTATAATTTTATTTTCCAAATTCGTAGCTACCCCTGTATATTCAAGGCGTACAACGCTAACATTAAAAAGGCGCAATTTGAACGTACAAAAACATATTTACTAATAAAAAAGGCACAAAAATACGCGCACATTCTTTTCTATGTTTTCTCTCATTGGATAATAAAAATTTCACAGACAGAGTCTATATAAAGCCGTTGTTTTTCACATTTTTCCTCATTACTTTTTTTACGTTCTAAATTTCTTAAAAAATAATCAATATACAATGACTGGCCGTGGTAAAGGTGGAAAGATAAAGGGAAAGGCAAAAACGAGATCAAGCCGTGCCGGACTTCAATTCCCCGTTGGGAGGATCCATAGATTGTTGCGAAAAGGACACTACGCTCAGCGAGTCGGGGCTGGAGCTCCGGTCTATTTGGCGGCGGTTATGGAATACCTAGCAGCTGAAGTCCTCGAATTGGCTGGAAACGCTGCCAGAGACAACAAGAAGACTAGAATTATCCCGAGACATCTTCAACTTGCAATCAGAAACGACGAAGAATTGAACAAGCTTCTCTCTGGAGTCACCATAGCTCAAGGAGGTGTCTTGCCAAACATCCAAGCCATCCTCTTGCCCAAGAAGTCAGAGACAACTGCCGCTTAAGTTGATCTCAATCAAAACTAATACCCAAAGGCCCTTTTTAGGGCCACCTTACAATTTAATAGAGGAAACTATGTTATTTATGTTTAATAAATTGAATAAATATTTATTCATTAAATGTTTAGTTTGTATCAAGCTAAAATTGGTCATTAATATTTTGTACTGAAAATCTTTAATAAGGGCTACATAAATGTTTTTGAGAGGGCATTAAAATAATTAGGTGTATATTTGAAAAAATATTAAATTAGAGGGCAATGTCAAGACCGAAAATTAATAAAATTATTTAAGACCGTATCCGTCGGCGGAATCTAGTTCAGGCTTGAATTGAAAATATGATTACAAAATGTAAATGCCAACGAATTTATTTTTAGACACAATGTATTTTACTATCTTTTTTGAGGAATATTAAGCTTACTGCATTTTATAAACACTAAATATAATAATTTTATCAAAATTGAGCATTTTTTACTACTCACAAATGGAGGAAAAAAAAAGTTATTGCTTGGTTTGTGTAATATAGGTAAGGGGTAGGTATGAAACGCAAAAAGCGGGAGTCATAAATCATTTTTAATGAGTTTTTGCGTTTCATACTTTGAGTTTTTGCGTTTATACCATTTTGGTATGAAAAGCCTAAAATGCAAAAAGCGGATGTAATTAATCAATTTTTTTTTACGAGTTTTTGCGTTTCATACTAAAAAATTTTTTTTCGAGTTTTAGGCTTAAATGAGTTTTCAATGGTTTATAATGGGGAAATTAATAATTTTTTTCCGCGTTTTTGCGTTTCATACCAAAAAATTTTTTTTTTCGGGTTTTCGACTTAAATGAGTTGGTTTATATAGGGAAAATCAATAATTTTTTTCCGCGTTTTTGCGTTTCATACCAAAAAAATTTTTTTATCGAGTTTTTGACTTAAATGAGTTCCTAATGGTTTATAATGGGGAAATTAATAATTTTCCGCGTTTTAAGATTTTGCGTTTCATACCAAAAAAAAATTTTTTTTTTAGATTTGACTTAAATGAGTTCCTAATGCATTATTATGGACCGAATACCCGTTTTTTCCGCGTTTTTGCGTTTCATACCAAATTTTTTCCGAGTTTTTGCGTTTCATACCAAAAATTTTTTTAGATTCGACTTAAATGAGTTCCTAATGCATTATCATGGACCGAATACCCGTTATTTCCGCGTTTTTGCGTTTCATACCAAATTTTTTCCAAGTTTTTGCGTTTCATACCAAAAATATTTTTGTTTGTTTTGACTTCAATGAGTTCTGGGTGGGTCTGAGAAGCAAAATCCCAAAATGCAAAATCCCAAAAAGTAAAATCCTAAAACGCAAAACCGCAAGTAATTAATCCTTTTTTTAAACAAATTTAGCGGCAATTTTTTCTTCATTTTTATGGCATTTGTCGGTATTTTAATCATTACTCTGATGTTTGAATAATTTTTAAGAGATTTTGCTTTTCACACAAAATTATCTTTTTAGTTTTTTGACGTTTGTCGGTGTTTAAAGTTACTATGATGCTTGTCGTGATCACGAGAAAAGTTAATATTTATTAAAACATTTATTGATTTTTTCAGTTTTTAAAATTCTTGTGTAAAAGTTAGAAATTTGCAATTAAAGAATAATATATATTTTAATCCCAGCAAAATAGAAAAGTTAGTGGCGCCGTTAATCGGCGCCACACCATAGATTATCAGATTATTGAATTAATATATTTTATGTTGCATTTATATGAATAAAAGACTTTTACTTGTGAATAAATATTTTAATATTTAATAAGTTGTATAGTCGAAATAAATAAGGGCAGTTAAGTTAAGAGTATTACAACATACTTTTTTTTGGCGCTGCGAGGCGACCTATTCTACAGCGGATTCAAAATAAAATTCCCATTGGACCATTTAAAGATAAGTAAGTAAAAGGATTTTTTTTGTTGAAACGAATATTTAAAAATAAAATAAAAAGTTTTAGCAGAAAATTTGTTGATTTTGTTGGAAATTTTGACAAAAAAAAAACATATTTTTGGATTCAATGGGCTTTAATTTCAACCCTCCTCATCCTTATATACTTATTCTATTGGATATATTCGATTTGGGGAGTTCGAATATTTTTGATTCGAATGCTCTTAGATACGCTATAGGCATCTTAGGACCGATGATTGCTCTGATTCTTGGATATAAATTCGGAAAGAGAAGAGTACAGGTACATTGTATGAGGGAAAGGGAAAACAATTTGGGGCGGTTACTAGAAAAATTAGTGATTTTAGCTAATGTGACTAAAAATGAGGATTCTACCACGACATTAGAACGTGGGAATCCTGGAGAAAAAATAAACTCCGAAAATTTAGACGCTACCTTAATGGTAAAGTCTATTAATCTTCGAGAAAAAGAATTAAAAAGTATACCACACGCAAGACAGAATTTACCCGTTAATTATAAAAGACGGCCACTATCATGTGCGTATTGTAAAAAGCCAGGGCATTCAATAAGTGCATGCTGGCTGATAAAAAAATTCTGCGTAGTGTGTCAACGTAACGGGCATAATAAAGACTCATGTTGGTATAAACCAACAATGTTCAAGGTTAATGAGTCACCTTTTGTAAATGTCCCATATAAAGTGATGAAAGAAAAAGTACAGCTTAAACCTGATCATTTTTTAGGGCGACAGGAGGAAGTGAAAAAGCCGTGCCTTCCTCCGTGGTAAAAGTCGGCGAAGATAATACAGCACAGGATACATTAATATATAATTTTGTAAATAATGACGCAAAAATAATGTGTCCTAATATAAATTTAAATATTAATGGAGTAAATATAAAATTTTTGTTCGACACAGGAGCAGCGATCTCCATTATAAGTCGAAATCAATTGAATAATTTATGTCCAGGTATAGAAACGACTAAAAAAGAGCTAGTGGCTAATCAGTTCGATGGAAGTAAAATAGTTTTCAATGAATTTATTGAGGTTATATTACCTCATAATAATATTGTTTGTCGTTTCTGGATTTCAGAGGGCATGCAAAATATATTAGGGTGGGATATAATTCAAACTCTAGGGCCCGATAATAATTATTGGGACATTTTTCAAAAACCGACCCTATTAAAGGATGATAAAAATGATAAAGAATCATTGTATGTTAAAGATTATATGATAATTAAGAATTGTACAAAAGCTTTTCGGGATGATATTGACAAAATTTTAAATAAATATGATACTGTTTTTGACGGTACCTTAGGATGCTTAAAAAGTATCGAGGTCGACATAAAATTGGGAATTAATGACAGTATTAAAGTTACCCTTAGGTCTTGCAAAGCTTGTCAACAAAATTCGGCCTTAGCAAGGGCTAATAAAAAATCAAAATGGGAACAAATAACCATCCCCTGGAGCCGGGTACATTTAGATTTTGGAGAATATAATAAAAAAAGATTTTTAGTAGCGGTCGATGCTTGTTCAAGTTATATTGAAATTGCTTGGACACAGGCCTTAACCTCCGCAGTACTCATAAAAAATATCAAACGCTGGTGTGGAATGTACGGCATTCCAAGAACCCTTGTTTCCGACCGAGGCTCTGCGTTTATTTCAAAAGAATTTCAAAAATTCTGTGAAGAATGGGGTATAAGGTCCATTTTAGTTCCTCCGTATCATCCCCAATCAAATGGATTGGCGGAGCGAGCTGTAGGCATTATTAAAACTTGGTTAAACAAAGAAAAAAATGGCGAAAGTGAATTTTGGTTACTAAGATTATACCATAATGATGTGCCTAAAAACAAAAGTATAATGGAAAAATTTTTCGGTAGACAGGCTAGAACACCTCTTAGTTTTTTGAACGAGGGGAAAGAAGGCCTTTATAATACTAAAGCGGGAAAAAGGAAAGAAGGAGATTTAGTGTGGGCTTACATGCCTAATAAAACATTTGTGCCGGGAGAGGTAATTAATGAAAATCCCAGAGGCCAATACGAGATAAAAATAAAAGAGGGGAATCTGGTAAGGCATGCTGACCATTTAAAGACACGTGCTTAAATACATTATATTTAATACAGTACTTTCTCATGTTTATCTTTGTATGATACCGCCTAAATTCGATATTAACATTGTTTTAGTAGAAATTAATTCTATGGTAGATAGGATCCATTAGTGAGTTAGCTGTTGCAATTATTTAGATGGGTACATTAGCACAATTAATTAGATGTTTCCAGTAACCCCAATCAATTAGATGTTTCTGTAAAGTATATGAATATCGATTTTTTTTTAAAAAAAAAGTAAATTTTTTTTGTTCAAACAGAGATTAGTGATTTTTATGATTTTTTTCAAAAGAGTAAGAAGTAAAAAAAGTTTTTGTTGTTGGTAAAAAAAAGCTAACCTAGATAGAATAGATTTAAACAAAAAAAATTTTTAGCCAAAAAAAATAAAATTATCAGAAAAAGCATAGGTAAAAAATAGTTATTTACCTAAAAAAAAATATTCTTATGGAAGCGGATAAAAAACGAAGCGACGAGATATGAATTGGACACAAAATTCTCAGCGACCTTACATAATGCAATGTGAGCCTAAAGGACTGCCTCCCGACGCCAAAGCTGTCAATATCGATCTCATGGAATATCAAGATCTCAATGGACAAATGGTACCCAAATATTATTCCATTGCTCATAATGTTTCAAACGACGGTTATTTTCAAATCGCACCGTGGATGGTGGCAAATAGACCACACGATATCAAGGTCGGGGCTTTGAGTACCCCGATACGCAAGAGGGAGGATGAAATTGAAGTTCGTAATGTATTTGCCCTGTGGTCCGATATACACTCATCAGGCTCATTCTCCAAAAACGAAAAGATGACTGTCGAGTTTGAACGCGAAACGAGTGGGATGTGCAAACAAGCGCTAGCCGACGAGAACAAATAACCCTGGATGCACAATCGACTTGCCCATGCCATTAAAGAAAAAATTTATTTACAGATGTGCACGGTAATCATATATTGGCTTCCATTCCATAAAATTTTTTTTTGGAAAGCTTGGAAAGATAAAAGTATATTAGATTATATTTTTTATAAAGTTTAAAAAGAAAATTAAGATAAAAATAAATGAAATTTGTGAGAATTAAGTTAAAAAGAAAATTAAGCTAAAGGGTGGTGGTGAAGTCTCAAATAAAGATATTTAAATTGACAGATTGGGTTATTAATCGGTAGTCTAAAAAGTTAAAAAAAAATTAAGGCTAGGCTGGATGAATTGGGTTAAAATTTGTATGGCCTAAGCCATCATTTTTGCCATTAAAAAACATCCATAGCTCAAATAAAAGATATTTAAATTGCCAGAAGGTTGTTAATTGATAGATAGGTCTATAAAGTTATAAAAATAAAGAGCAGTGGCTGGATGAATTAAGATAAAATTTGTATGGCCAAAGCCGTCGTTTTATAAAAACATCCATAAAAAAAAAGTAAGAAATAAGTTAGAGGCGTGGTTATATTTTGTCCAAATTAAAATGAAATTTTTAATTTAGGATGGCTGCCAAATTAAAATGAAATTTTTAATTTAGGATAGTTGAAATGAAAATGCTTAAAGCATAAATAAATAACCACCCATATAGGTAAAAGTAAAAAGATGGAAATTTTAGGTAAACTAAAATTATTTGGAATAACTTTTAGGCCGGGTTGAAAAAATAGATTAAAGTGTAACCCAGTAATTAGAATTTAGAAAGAAAGAGACCACCAAAGATTAGGATCACAAAAATGAAAGTAAAAATGTAATATAGTTGTGAGTAACTAAAAATAAAAAAAAAGGTTAAAGTTTAAGAAATAAGGGTAAATAAAGAAAAAGGGACTTGAATAATAAGAAGTAAAAAAAGAGGTTTAAGTTATTAGGATTAAATAAAAAAAGAGTTAAATTTATCTAAAATGAATTTCTTTTTTTTAGGAAGCCAATGGAGGTGTCGTGATCACGAGAAAAGTTAATATTTATTAAAACATTTATTGATTTTTTCAGTTTTTAAAATTCTTGTGTAAAAGTTAGAAATTTGCAATTAAAGAATAATATATATTTTAATCCCAGCAAAATAGAAAAGTTAGTGGCGCCGTTAATCGGCGCCACACCATAGATTATCAGATTATTGAATTAATATATTTTATGTTGCATTTATATGAATAAAAGACTTTTACTTGTGAATAAATATTTTAATATTTAATAAGTTGTATAGTCGAAATAAATAAGGGCAGTTAAGTTAAGAGTATTACAACAATGCTTTAATTAACTTTTAAAGAATTTTGCTTTTTTGATTTGCATTTCAGACAAAAATTTTTTTTAGATTTTGATTTTAACTAATTTATATGGTGTCTCTTTAATTTTGTAAGGTAAAATCCCGCCTCTTCTTGGGAATTTTGCGTTTTTGACCGATATAGTAATTTTTCCGATAAATTTATTTTTAGATTTTGATTTCAATAAATTAAGATGGTGTCCCTTTAATGTTATATGGTAAAATTTTGCCGCCCTAAATTTTGAGTTTTCTGGCCAATTCACAAAAACGCGGAAAAAACGGGTAATCGGTTTATAATAATGCATTAGGAACTCATTTAAGTCAAATCTGAAAAAAAATTTTTTTGGTATGAAACGCAAAAACTCGGAAAAAATTTGGTATGAAACGCAAAAACGCGGAAAAAACGGGTATTGTCCATAATAATGCATTAGGAACTCATTTAAGTCAAATCTAAAAAAAAAATTTTTTGGTATGAAGCGCAAAAACTCGGAAAAAATTTGGTATGAAACGCAAAAACGCGGGAAAAACGGGTATTCGGTCCATAATAATGCATTAGGAACTCATTTAAGTCAAATCTAAAAAAAAAATTTTTTGGTATGAAACGCAAAAACTCGTAAAAACTTTGGTATGAAACGCAAAAACGCGGAAAAACGGGTATTTGGTCCATAATAATGCATTAGGAACTCATTTAAGTCGAATCTAAAAAAAATTTTTTTTGGTATGAAACGCAAAAACTCGGAAAAAATTTGGTATGAAACGCAAAAACGCGGAAAAACGGGTATTCGGTCCATAATAATGCATTAAGAACTCATTTAAGTCAAATCTAAAAAAAAAATTTTTTTTTGGTATGAAACGCAAAATCTTAAAACGCGGAAAAAAATTATTAATTTCCCCATTATAAACCATTAGGAACTCATTTAAGTCAAAAACTCGAAAAAAATTTTTTTGGTATGAAACGCAAAAACGCGGAAAAAAATTATTGATTTTCCCTATATAAACCATTAACTCATTTAAGTCGAAAACCCGGAAAAAAAAATTTTTTGGTATGAAACGCAAAAACGCGGAAAAAAATTATTAATTTCCCCATTGAAAACTCATTTAAGCCTAAAACTCGAAAAAAAAATTTTTAGTATGAAACGCAAAAACTCGTAAAAAAAAATTGATTAATTACATCCGCTTTTATTGATCGTTTATTCTATTTTTAAAATTACTATGGAGCTGAATCATAATATCCCATAGATGGACATAGGTTGTAGAATTGCTTTCTAACATATGGTTGTTTGAAAATTTTATCTACAAAATATAATAATAGCAGCTAAATATTTTTCTGAAGATAAATGCGTAAATTTAATGATTTTGAAAAATCTTTGATAAGTTATGTATAAAAAACGCCATCTATTATTTAAATTTTGGTGTTAATTTTTTTTAAGGATTTAAAAGTGAAGTTTGATTTTCTTTTGAGTTGTTTATGGGTAAATAAGGTATGGGGCACATTCACAATCGATGGCCGCAGCTGTTTTTTATGAATCTTTGTATTTATGTCATATTTGAGACGCTGATTACGAATCTGCTATTCAAATTTGTCGGCAACTTTTAGTTTAAAAAAATTATTTTACATTGAAAGTTCAAAAAATGGCTGTTTATCGCTTAAAAAAACAGCTGATTTTACGAATTGTGAAAAAAATTCATTTGGATCAAATTCGAATCACAAGTACGTGTTTTTATAGCTTCGATAAGGCAATTGCTAATGTGGGCACAGTCTAGGTTTAATATTAGGGTTAAATTAGGGTTCGAAAATTAAACCTAACATTAACCCTAACACCAACCCGAACCCTAAACATCACGCCCTAAGGCTAACCTAACATTAATCTAACTAATATTCAAGCTGCGGCTGGCTATTCAAAGGAGGACGTTTGGCAACCCTATTTAAGACTAAAGAACCATTTTTTTTAACGAAGCATCACAACTTTTAGGAGATATTATATACAAAATTTTAGCTAAATATCTTCTTTTAAATTATATGGGTAGCCCTAAAAAGGGCTGTTGGGTGTTAAGTTGAGCCTAAAACGTGGTTAGTTTAAGCTCGCTCTCCGCGGATTCGTCGCGCTAGCTGGATATCCTTGGGCATGATAGTGACTCTCTTGGCATGAATGGCGCACAGATTGGTATCTTCAAACAGGCCTACTAGGTAAGCCTCAGAGGCTTCTTGTAGAGCCATGACAGCAGAGCTTTGGAACCGGAGGTCGGTCTTGAAATCTTGTGCAATTTCTCGGACGAGACGTTGGAAGGGAAGCTTTCGGATAAGAAGTTCAGTGCTTTTTTGATATCTCCGGATCTCTCGGAGGGCTACAGTCCCGGGTCTGTATCTATGTGGCTTTTTGACTCCTCCAGTAGCTGGAGCAGATTTCCTGGCCGCCTTAGTTGCAAGCTGTTTCCTTGGAGCCTTGCCTCCGGTCGATTTACGAGCAGTTTGTTTAGTCCGGGCCATTTTTTGCAAAAGGTGGAAATATTTAGGAGATAAAAAAGTTTTGAGAGTAAAAAAAGCGCAAATGAACGTTTATTTTCGAAATGTTTCCTTTTGTACGCCCCTCACACAAAAAAAAACAACGTTAAAAATAGAAAACAACAGAAAAGAGCGCAAAACACGCGATTGGTCAATAAATTTTGGCGCAATATTTTTAGAGACGTTTGTTGTGTGTGTGCTAAATAGTTTGTGCTTATTTGTATATATTTTTACACTTAGAGTAAGATAAAAAAAACTCTTAATTTTGGTTGTCCAAACTCATTTAAAAGCACGAAAATTTTAAATCAAAATATTGTTTTACCAGTTTTGAATTATGAATTTATGTATTCTAACAAAACTTGAAATTTTAGAAGTATATAGGTCCATCTGATTAATATACACCACAAAAAATTTAATTTTTGACAACATTTTCGGGCCTTTATTGAGCTAACCATGTTTTCGTGGTAAGGGCGCATGTTCCGAGTTTATTCATATTTTTAAAAAAATCTTAATGTGGAAAAATTTTTCCAGCGTTAAATAACCGTGTGATATATTAGCTATAAATATATAGATATTTATGTATATTTATTAAAATGTATTGTACTTAACAAACCATCACCAAATCGACCCACCCGATTTATTTTTTAACTTTAATTAGGCCCGGAATTTAGTTTTTTGTTTTAGGCTCAGTCCGAATTCACAAATACGGCCTCATTTTGTTTAATGAAAGGTTTAAATGTTTTTGTTTATTGCCCCATTCGTTGGAAGTTGGTAGTGAGATTGAGCTTAAGGGCAGCTAGGGATGGATTCTCCAAAGTTCTATAGGAGAGATAGGAGGCCCGCGGTTGGGGCATATGAGCCAGTGTTGTATATCGTTAAATGCTGATTGTCGTAGCAGATACTATTTAAAGATGGGTCCAAACGTGCTCTGAAGTTTGCAAGTATATGGCAGTGTCCAGACCGGAGTTGAGCCAGGTGGGAACGGATGTTCCGGGGTAAGGTGTTATCTAAAGGGGAAAGGGAGGGGGTCGGCCGTTTAAAACTATGTTGAGCGGATATTTAGCTATGATATTGTTAACTGTAGATGTATGAATATGTTTGATTATCGTTTTTGTGGGAATATTTTTGTCAATGAAAGGGTGTATTTGGGTAAAGCATTGAGAGAGGCGGGTTTTTTTCATTCGTCTAGCTGGGGTAGGATCATTGGCGTAGGAGAGGGGGGGGGGGGGGGGGGTTTGGGAATGAAACCCCCTCCAAGCATGCCATATCCCCACCCAAATTAAAAAATTTTCGTGCATATCCCCCCCCCCCCCCCAAACTAAATATTAATTAAATATAAAATTAAATTACATTTAAAATTCCATTAATATTTGGCAAATTTTTTTTTTGAAACCACCCCCAAGCTTTACAACTTGCTACGCCCTTGGGTAAAATGGTGCGTCAGCTCGTGACAAGGATGGTCAGGAGATTAGCATGACGCAAGGTATGTCTGCTAACATCTGACAATGGGCTTGTACGGAAAGAATTTTGGTTTCTTGGTGAAGATGTTCAATCGGAGAGAGCTTGTGGCAACCTGTGATGGTGCGAAGAGCGGAATTTTGGGAATGTTGCAGTTTTGCAAAGTTTGGAAAGGTTTAAATAAATTAAAGAGTAGCTATTATGTAATAATTACATGAATTAACTAGCTACCGGAGTTTATGGACTCCTTCCCGATTAAAAAATTTTGACATGCCCTTTACAGTGTACAAGATACTTGTTATCGTGTGTATCAAGTCCTGTTAAAAAAATGTAGGCAAAATGAGATAAAAATTGGCCCGGGGCGTTGTTGTACGGGTCCCAACTCCCGAATACCTCTTGGCAGCGGGATTAAGACATTATCGTTAAATGATTAATAATTTTTAAAAACCCAATTTTTTTCATAAAATGGAATGTGCGTCGTCACCGTAGGCCTTAATTTTATTCAAATTTATTTATATACTGGTAAAAAAATAAACATACGCATTCAAAAAGAAAACAGATAAAATCAAAATTTAAGTAGCATAAGCAAGATATCTAATGATCGATAATAATTCAATTTTCTGAAGATATGTAAATGGACGGCTAACTTTTAAAGACATGACAAATCCTAGGAAATCCTTATTATACAGGTCAATAAATATCAATGTTTCAGAAACGTGAATTTTATGGAAACATAAAAGAATTTATTTCCATGATGGCCCTATCTCTAGAGCATGTCAAAACTCCGGAGTCTGGAAGAAGTTCATAAACTCCGGAGTTTTTTTTATTAAAATTTGTTAGTTAATATATGTAATTATTACATAATTAGCTGCTCTTTCATTTAACAAAAATGAGTTTTGACTACAAAAATACAAATTCCAATAAGCTAATGTTTACTAGCAAATTCCAAAAAAATAAAACTCCGGAACTCCTGAGTTTGGACTCCTTCCCCACTCCCGGAATTTTGACATGCCTTACTATCTCATTTATATATTTCCCTTAGTTTCTTCCGGCCTTGGCTCCTTACGTTTGTTCATATCGAAAAAATGGCCTTTTATGACCAATAACAGATCGAGAATACCCTAAAAAGAAAAAACTTAAGAATCTTTTTTTATATATATTTATCATATCAAATAATCAGAAATCAGCATGCTCTTACATAAACATTTAGATATTACAAATTACGACACGAAATATTATCGGTTTTTAATAAGTTTTATTTGAAGTTTGCATTTAACAGTTTAGGTGTTGTAAAGATGCAAAAATAAAAATTTAATTTACTTTTGGAACTTTTTTTTTTAAATTTTTAATTTGATTAGGAAAAACGGTTGATATTCTTTAAGACGGCAGGTTTGAACTCTGTAGTTAACTCTCAAAAAATTGTTGACCTGTGTTACATAAAAAAATGATTTAATTTAGCTGAAGTTTTTAAAAAAAAATAGTTTTTTATTAAAACCTTCTAAAAATATACTCTCACAAATATTTATTTCAGAAAGTATATAAACTTTTTTATATGGCGGTTCTTGTTAAATTAATAATGACAAGTGTGTACTCGGCCTTATATGAAAAGAACAAATTAAACATCTAAATTTATTTTATTAGTATATTAAATATATATTAATATAACATAATTTCCTCTATTAAATTGTAAGGTGGCCCTAAAAAGGGCCTTTGGGTATTAGTTTGGATTGAGATCAACTTAAGCGGCAGTTGTCTCTGACTTTTTGGGCAAGAGGATGGCTTGGATGTTGGGCAAGACACCTCCTTGAGCTATAGTGACTCCGGAGAGAAGCTTGTTCAGTTCTTCATCGTTTCTAATGGCGAGTTGAAGATGTTTAGGGATAATTCTAGTCTTCTTGTTGTCTCTGGCAGCGTTTCCAGCCAATTCGAGGACTTCAGCTGCTAGGTATTCCATTACAGCGGCCAAATAAACCGGGGCTCCAGCCCCTACTCGCTGAGCGTAGTGTCCTTTACGTAACAATCTATGGATCCTCCCGACGGGGAATTGAAGTCCGGCACGGCTTGATCTGGTTTTTGCCTTTCCTTTTATCTTTCCACCTTTACCACGGCCAGTCATTGTATATTAATTAATTTTAGGAAATTTAGAACGAAAAAAAGTTATGAGGTACAATAAGAAAACGAGGGCCTTATATAGCTTCTGTATGTGATATATTTATTAGCCAATGAGAGAAGAGAGATAAAAAGAAATTGCGCGTATTTTTTTGCGCCTTTTTTATAAGTAAATATGTTTTTGTGCCTTCTATACATTTTTTTTGTATATTGCGCCTTTTTAACGTTATTTTGTTGTTAGCGTTGTATTAAGCCTTGGAATATACAGTGATAGTTACAAATGTGCACAATAGGATTTGTTAAAAAAATCAATACTCAAAAGACTAGAGAATTAAGAAGTAGGAAGAGCTTGTAGAAACATAAGAGCTTTAGCCTTCTTTGGGCAAGTTTTAAAACTCATTGCTTGTTAACATATGAAAAATATTGATTAATATCAAATTAAATAAATAGCGGAGAGCCATAATTTACTAAAAGCACTCTTCTAGCCTCAATAATGCAAAAGTTTTAATTCAACTGAGGATTTATATTGTTAATGGTTGAGGGGACGGCTGGATTTGGAATAATCAGCTAGAATAAATTTTGTAAACGGTTATATTGAAAAATTTCCACCAGGCATGGTGGTTACCCCCTTTTCAATCTAGACGTTTCAAGTATATTTGGGGTATTTTAGCTTACTGACCTCTCATGATTTGGTTCCCATCAAAGTTCAACCCGGGGGTCGTGATATCCTGTGCGAACTCAAACCAGTTCGCCGATGAATTGGTTTTTTATTTTCGCCCGCCTACAAATACGACTAATTTTATATTGCTAGATATAGATTTTCTTTAAAATTATCAATAAAATTCAGAGTTTTGTAGTAATGCCCTCTGTGTAGTAAACTTATCACAGTTGTTAGGACCCGGGCTGTTTTTTGGGTGCTGACTTTGATCTCTAGTGCCGATTTTAATGAGCGCAAGCTATTTACAATTTTAGAATTCAAAAAAACAGCAGAATTGTCTAGGCTATTTAACCAGTTTTGCCCACTTTCGACTTTGGCCTACATTGGGTGAACGGTGAAACGTCGCTTTTCACATTCTGGGGGTCATATGAGGCAAGCTACCCCTGTGCATCTAGCAAAGCGTGAAAAAATAAATAACTTTATTTATTTAACTGATGAATACTTAATTTATTAATAGTACTTTTAAATAACATTGGTATATATAAAATATTTAGCAAAAATAGCATATTCTTCTGTTATATTATAGGGTAGCCCTAAAAAGGGCTGTTGGGTATTGGTTTGTAGCACGTAAACGTTTATTTAGTGCTGGTGTATTTGGTGACGGCCTTGGTGCCTTCACTGACTGCGTGCTTGGCTAGCTCTCCAGGTAACAAAAGGCGGACTGCAGTCTGGATTTCCCGGCTAGATATAGTTGAGCGCTTGTTGTAGTGGGCCAGACGAGATGCTTCGGCGGCTATCCTCTCGAATAGATCATTGACAAAAGAGTTCATGATGGACATGGCCTTGCTACTGATCCCCGTGTCTGGGTGAACTTGCTTCAAGACTTTGTAGATGTAGATCCCATAAGATTCCTTTCTTCCCTTCCTTCTTTTCTTGTCTCCCTTGTTCACTTTGGGTTTGTGCGTCTTCTTCACGGCTTTTCCAGCGGGTTTAGGTGCCATTGTTGTAAGGATGTGTAAAATTTTTTAGCAAAAAAAAGTAGAAAAAAATTACATCGTTTTGCCTTATATAGGCTGGAGGTAGAAAATTATGTGTAAAGAATTTATTAACCAATCATATACATGAAAGATGCTTAGTGTACGAGAGGGAATAAAAAAGGCGCAATTGCGCCTAAAAAATATTTGCGCCATTTTAACGTATTTTTTTGTTTATTATGCTGCGTACATTTTAGACCAATCATATTTATTTTACCCTACTATATAAGCTCAAATTTCTTTATTATTTTTCTCGTTTTATTTTTTTATTCAATTCTAAAACATCAAACTAAACAATGACTGGCCGTGGAAAAGGAGGAAAAGGACTTGGAAAGGGAGGAGCCAAGCGCCATAGAAAAGTTTTACGAGACAATATCCAAGGAATCACTAAACCAGCCATCCGGAGATTGGCCCGTAGAGGTGGAGTCAAACGTATATCTGGTCTGATCTACGAAGAAACTCGAGGAGTTCTGAAAGTTTTTCTAGAAAATGTGATCCGAGATGCAGTCACCTACACCGAGCACGCCAAGAGAAAGACTGTTACGGCTATGGACGTGGTCTACGCCCTCAAACGACAAGGACGCACGCTCTATGGCTTTGGAGGCTAACTTGCTCAAAGAAGTCTCAAACATTAATACCCAACGGCCCTTTTTAGGGCCACCTTATAATTTAAAAGAAGGAAAATTGTTATTATCTACCTTAGGAAAATTCACTAAAATGTGTTGTTTTTGTCCTATAATGTTAATAAATTTAATTTGTAATATAATTTTATATTTACATAAATCATAATAAATTATTTGAGTATTTTGTGATTGTTAAGGGATTTAAATGAAGTTTGTTGGGCCATTTAACTATGGAAAGTTTATTATGGTAAAACAAATATAACTTAGATAATTACAATCATTTTCCATGTATCCTATATCTTCATTAAAAAATGTGTTTATAAATACCATATGGAAAACTTTTATCTTTTTCAAATTTATAAATTAAAAATAAAATTTTACTTTTATTTGTTATTTAAATAATTCCCATACCATTCAGATCTTGAGAAAAGTTGATAATTTTGAAAAAGTATAGATGTACATAAGTGAAATTTTTTTTTAATTTTTTGACTAAATATGACATTGCTTAAAATGATTTAGCTTAAAACTCCTTTTGTTTTTAAACATTAATTGGCCTCTTTGACATTTTCTAAATTACTATTTTGAGCAAACCGGCTATGAGAATGTGCTGTCTTCTACAACAGATTTGGGGAGAGGAAATTGTTTTAGTTGGTGAATGACTTTGGCTTTTGTCAGGGTTGTTAAATCTGCATGCTGTAAAATTCCGGAGTAATGGATTTTATGGTATTGTTGGACAGATGAATTTAATTTTTTTTGGTCCATGGGTGGACGTCGCCCCACCGCAATTATCAACGCTCCCTAAATCTAAATTTCAAACTTAGAAAATCCCCCCACCCCATAGTAAAGGGTGGGAAAAAAACCGGTGGTAAAAAGGTTTTACCCTTTTCCTTATTAGAGAACGGCTTACGTGTCAACTTTAAAGCAGGCCACGCAGAGTTAAACGAGAATGAAAACGCGCCGGTCACCTAGGTTTTTAGACCTAGGTTCTCAGAAAAATGGACGGCTATGGAATTCGTTAGCGGTCACCCATCCAAGTACTAACCAAGCTCAACGTTGCTTAACCTGAGTGTAGAACAACACCAGTGCAAACGCTCAGATCAATTTAGTTTTTCTTAATATAGTTTAAAAATATTGTTTTTTCGAACAAGTAGGCGGATGAATTCACAACAATTACAAACGGGTACGATTCGTTATAAATGTTATTAACATTGATAAAGTTGTGATGACGTGCTTACGTGCTAAATAATTCAATTGGCTGCCAATTTATAATTTAATTAGGTGTATAAGAAATCCAATGACTGAAAGGTTACAATATCTAATAAAAAATTAATTAAGGAAGAAAAAACTGTTGTTTTACCTGAATCCAAGGTTATATCATCAGTCCAAAAACAATTATTAATAAGTTTAAATCGTACATGGTACCATTTATATCCATATACTAGGCTTAGCAATTTTTTAATCCCGATATAGGATCCATAACTAATAGTTTAGGTCGCGTTAGGAGTTCATTTATTTTTTATAAGATATTTAAAAATTAAAAAAAAATTATGGTTGAGTGTTGAAATTTTTTATTAGCATTTGAATCTTGATGGAATTATGTTTAAATGTTAGAGGTTTATATGGAGATATGAGATTTTTACAAATACTTAAAGAAGCTGCGGGTATAAGTAAATTGTTAAAAATAAGGGTTATTAATTTTGATACAAAGACTAAATTTTTGAGAATCTAGAATTTTTATTTTTCGAAAAACGAACAACTCTAAACGCGCTCTTATGAAAACGGTGATATTTTCATAATGATGCTCATTAACGAGCTTTTGTTGACGTATATATCGAAAAAGCAAATTGGACCCAAATATTTAAAGAGGAAAAGGGGAGGGGCTGGCGGGGGGACTTTAAAAGTTAGTACTACTTATCCACGACTGTAATACAATAAACAATTTACAATTTAAAATTAAATAATTTGAAGAATTGATTTTTTGAATTGGTTGCGAATTTCCCCAAACAATTATTTATTGGACAGGGCCGTTGAAACGGGTGGGCTCATCAGTAAGAAGCCTAAAATACAAAATTTATAATTTTATTATATATGCTGAATATATATGAATCTTATATGAGCTAAATAAAAAACTTTCATATTTCCTATATGATTTTAACAAATTTCAACAGTCGCGCGACGTGCTCACAAACTTGTGTTGTGTTCTACAGTCAAGTTAAGCAGTTGAGTCCAGTGCTGAGAAAACAATGAGCCAAAAAACTTTGGCTCATTTTTCCCCCCAAAACATAAAAAAAGAAAGGGGGCTACAAATAAAGGGCCAAAATAAAAATGCAAAATACTAAGAAAAGGGGCAAAAAACAAAAGGTGGCTCTTAAAAAGAGCCCCCAAAAGCCCAGTTTATGTTTTCATTATAATAATTTAGAAAAATTTTGATTTTTCTTTATAATAATGATATGTAGGTTATTTTTTCTTAAAGCTCCTAGGAGTTTAATTTGAAGAAAAGGGGTTTTTTCTAAACATGCCCCTTTTCTTTAAGCAAGAAAAGGGGCCTTTCTTTTGCCATGCCCACGAGTTTGTGGGCATTTGGAAAAAGCCCATTTGGTTTTTTTTCCCAGCCCTGGTTGAGTCTGTATAGTATTTGTAGTGCCAGCCAATTAATCCCAAACCCGTCCCGTCCATTTTTCTCAAACAAAATCTTTAGTTTTGCTGGGTTATATAAGGTCGAGTTGAAGTTACAAAGGCATTGCCGTGACAATTAGGTCGCTCCTAATGGGAAAAAGGTATAAGAAAAATCTAAACTTTAGTCATCGCCTTATAGGCACAATTAATAAATTTATTTTTTATTAAAGTTTGAACATTAGCTGAATTAAATTTAAGTTAAACCTGAAAAATAATTTTGATTTAACTTTTATTGTTTTGTATAAACGCGCTTCTATAACTTAAGCATTGATTAATGCATACTTTATTTAAATGTTCGGGTAGTAAAACCCTATATAAAAATACAGGCACTTTGAATCAATATTTAGTATAATCATTGATATGTTCAAAACCAAATATTGTGTTTTTAACTATTAGTTTGAAGGCACATCATCATCTTATACCATATTTTTTCTGATACTGTTAGATATCGTTATTTTACTATCATGAAAAGAGCAAGTCCATTTTGTAAAATCACGTAGAGGCAGCAGCACAGACTTCAGGTGTTAATGGCAATTCTCGAGGTCTTAAAAACACCAAAGCCTTGCCAATTCGTATTGAATGACGTGCATTGAGGTCTTCAAAAAAAACTATCGTCCGATAGACCAAACTATTGCGCGAGACGAGCCTTTTAATGGATTTTTGATCACTCCATTCAAACGTTGTGCCAGTTAAGGACTGTCGTTGGGCAACGGATGTGTTACGACTACGATTTGTGCTTCGCATAAAAATATTGCGTCCCAAACGTTTTCGGTAATGTATGAAAAAGTAGATTAATGGATTAGCGGCACTGTTAACGTAACTGATCCAAGTAACGGAAAAGAATAATGCTTCGTGGCTTTCAATCAAAGAAGCGTATTGGTTTTTTCCTGTCCTTTCTAACCAACCGAGAACCATGATGAATACGAAGAAGGGTAACCAGCAGCCGATAAAACAGCCAAGTAAGACCAATATAAATACAATTGCTCTCGTATCCTGACGCTTCCTTACCCTTGCTAGCCTCTTATCCCGTCCCGCCGCGATATTATTGATGGCGAATGAGGATAAACGTCGAAGCTTGCTGACGAGCGCACAGCACAGGGCACACATGATAATCACGGGGATTACGAAAGAGCTTACGGTGAACACAAGCGCAATCTTAAGATTGATTTCGATGTAACATTTATCTACCAATCTAGTAGAAGCAGGAACAAATGAATCCCGGATAAATGCAGTATTGTTATTACTTACAAATTTTTTAGAAGTGTTTAGTAAATCTTGTAAATCGGAATGGTTAGTTAATATGGTCTGGCTCTGAAATTGGGGATGCGAACTAAACGAGGTGCCACAAAAGACATAGACCAGCGTAGCAAACAAAGCGCAACCTATCCAAATGCAAGGCAGTCCAACGTTGTATCGTCGGATGTAAGCTCGATCACTGGAGTACTGTAGGGAATGGGTCATGATGTGGTATTGGTCCACGGCCAAATAGACGATATGCATGAGACTCACGTTAGCGAGAAAAATGTCAAACAGTTTCCAAGTTAGGCACAAGGTGCGAGAGAGTCCCCAGTGACCGTTGAGGGTGTAAAATATATCGAGTAGTACGACTAAAAGGTCGTAGAGCAGGTCCGCTAAGGCCAACGAGGCTATAATACGGTACCGGGGCATCCCTTTGAGTTTACGCGAGGTCAGGTATATAAGGATCAACCAAGAGTTGCCGGCAACTATAAGGAGCCAAAGCACTATCATAGCGAAAATTCTGAACCAAGTCAAGACATCCAAAATCATAGCCAGCCCTTTATTTATTAATCCTCTCAATTTAATAATCTAAATAACAATTAAAAAAAATTTTCAGTGTCTAGGATAAAAAATAATAAATGGGCCTTAAATAAACAATTTTTTAAAGAGTTGAAGTTGAAATAACAATTTAATTTGAAAATATTAATCTGTTTCGCGAGTAAAAATCCGATAAGCATTAATACGTTTAAGATGAACATTACGAAATTAAAAATCTAAAGGGACATGCTGGATTATTCGGGCCAAAAAATTGTTATTAAGAATTATTTTAATGTCATTTTCTACGTAATCAATGTGAATGGTTTATATCAAAGAAAAAAAGAAAGTCAGTAGTTAATTCACGATAGTCTCAACTCTACAACACTACGTGTCAAACATTAATATCCATCAATTCATTCTAACTTACTACTAATTCGTTTAATTAGCAGCCCTGGGCCTAACTGTTTGGGGGCCTACGTCTCAACATTACCTAATATTGCTAAGTCTTGTTTCTTTTATTGGATGATGTGGCCAAGGTATCTATTGAATTGCATTTAATACCTGTTTGAACTTTGGTTTTGCAAGAACTTCCCCGGCTACCCTTAAATTAGAAAAGGTCTATTTTCCAGGTCTTTATTAAACTTGAAAACATTTGATTAGAATATTCAATAATTAATAAACCGTAATATATTGTACTCTAATTATCTCATAGTTTTGGATACATGGTTTTAATATGTCATGCATGGTATTTGAAAAAGCGTTTTTTTTTGGTTTTTTAATGTTTAATCATGATACAAAAACAGGCCCCGTAACCAAAAAGTTTGTAGGCCAATATTTATCATTCCTTAGAAAAGATATGTTGATTAAATTTTAGGGAAGGAATCCCCTTAGAATACGGAAAAATATCTGTAGAGATTTATTCTGTTGCCATATTATTTTTGAGCTCATACGACCTTTAGCGCTATATACTCAAAAGAAGCACCGTTGAGCCCGATTAGTAATTGAATGGGTGACCGCCAACGAATCCCATAACGGTTCATTTTTTAAGCTTTCGCCCTGTGTTAAAATTTATGAAAGAAGCAAAACAAGGCGCTTCTCAATAAGGATATAGGTCTGGAAAACTTAAATTCAACAGGTTTTTTTCCAGCTCGTAATTGTAAACTAAATTTTTTAATTGTACTCAATATCTCACTGGGATTATTCCATTAAGTGGATGCCATGCTATTCTTTTTTAAATTTTAGAAAAAAGTGACACACTACAAACGTATAAAGGTCTCCCTGTGACAAATTTAGAATAGATATGTTTTAGAGTAAGGCCTTAAACCAAAACCCTATGCCAGGGTGCTAACAAACTCACTATTCTAAGTGACATCAATATTGGTCGATTTGCTAGGGTTAAAGCTTCATATTTATATCACTTTTTAATTTAAGGAAGAGGATACGAAAGACCTCAAAACCACCTTTTTAAAACACAGGTCAACAAATTTCAATGACATAACCGTGAATTTTATAAAAACATAAATGAATTTATCCCCATAATGGCCTTATCTCATATATGTATTTCGTTTTTCTTAGTTTCTTCCGGCTTCGGCTCCTTACATCCGTCCATATCGAAAAAATGGCCCTTTTTGACCAAATTGACAGA
>JAUIRJ010000075.1:0-29902 GCA_030555515.1 Acutogordius australiensis | reverse complement strand
AATTTGGACGACCCTAAGCATCATTTATGGCAACTATGGTATTTGGTCAAGTTTTTGACGCTGACCGAATTTTAGCCAATGCCTCGATTTTTAGTTATTCGGTGTCAAAGTTGAGATTTTTCAGTTTTGGGGGTATTTTTGGCTTCTATATCATAAAACCTATGGGTAGTAACAAAAGTTTAAAAATATATTTAATTAACGAAAACATTCTAACGTAAGGGGTTTAAATTTTTTTAAATATTTAATTTTTTTTTATTTTTTTATTTTTTTAAAATTAGTGGTTTTTGTCATAAACTTCGTTTTTTGATCCTAAATAACTTGAAAGTAAATTGCTAATAATTTTAGGTAATCCCCTTTTTTATATACGTTTTTTATAAGGAATCTGAATATGCCGATAGATTTTTTGTCGAATTAATAGTAAAAGAAATTTTGTGAATTTTTTTCTAAACTTTGGACGCGGTTTAAAAAAAATGGAGGCATGAGAAAAAAAACTAAACCCGGAATTGTTATCGCAAGAAAATTCTCTACAAAACCCTCAAAAAATCGTTTATGTTGTTATTTTTTGTTGTCCAGTGTAATTCATTCGATTGCTCGTATTCTGAAATAAATTTTTGTCAAAAATAAAAGCAGTTGCGGTAAATCCTTTTTCGCTACATCTGATTCATATGACAAAATTATTTTAGCTTTATTTCAAATAATATACAAGGATTAAAAAGATCTATAAAAATATCAAAAAACATTTCACTGTATAAATAATTAAATATGTAATTTTTATATTCAGGCTAACCAAAGGGGTTTTTAAAAATAATAATAGGATAGAAAAGATGACCTCGGCAGTTAATTTTAACGTAAATGCGCCTTCATTTTGATTCTTAAACGTTGTACTAACATGGAAAATTATGTTATTAACATTGCTTTTATTACCTATGCTAATTTATGCTAATCAAAGGGTAAGTGTTTGAAAACAATGATTATGTTTAGCAAAATCGTTTAAAACAAGTTGTTAATAATAATTAGTTAGAAACGAACATAGCTATTGCAAAGATATTAGATGTTATACTAAATAGCAAAGATCTAAGTCAAAAGGGTAGGTTAGTGGTTTCACAGCAAATACAGCTTGAAATATATAATTCCCGGTAACTTCGGGCCTGTATCAACAGGTTTGGAAGGGCCTGGCCAAATTTCAGGCGGGCAGATTGAAAAATGTGTCGGGCGGAGCCGACCCGGCCCGGTTTGAAATATACTATATAGGCTTACGGGGGGAGGAGGGGGGTTTACTTTGAAAATTCTAAGAGTTTATTTTTTTATTCAAAATTTTTTCAACAACATTTTAAAAGCATTTTTAGCTCAAAAATTAGGATTGGCAAGGTTTTCTGAAAAGGGGAATTAAAGAATATAACCAACACAATATAAACAAGAAATAAGCTTTGATCATAATTAAAATTATCTTTAGTTTTTAATTAAAAAAAATATTTAAGTAAACATTTCAAGAGTACACATTTTTAAATTTTACTTTTTGTGCTCAAACCGTTTAACACCATTTAAAAAAATTACTAATTATATGAAAACTATAATCCTCGTTTTCAATTTTCGTTTTTATTTCAAGGTTTGCTTGCTATTAACATGTAAAGTAAAAATGACTCTTTCAAATAAAAAAATTAGGTATTATGATCAAATAACTTATCAATCAACTTTTAATCTAACATTTGGACTAAAGTGTTACAAAAATTTAGTGCAATAGTTAAGTTATTAGGGAACAATTTAAAAGTTATAAATTAAAGAACATCTAAAAGTTTCAGTTTATTTTAAAAAGTTTTTAGTTTTACTCATCAAGCAGTTAGACATAAATAAAAGCAAAAAATTAAAATAAAAATACAAGTATAATTAGTTTTTCTTGTTTTATATTTGAAAACTAAAATAATTTTATTTATTGTCATATACATTTTATAAGATGTTATAAAATTTATAAATAAATGGCAATCTCACTCATTATTTGGTTGTTGAACATGATTATAATAAATTGTATGCCTCAAAAAAATATAAATTATTTTAATTTATATAATAAAATTGTTATTGTTTCACAACAAAAAAAGTAACTATATTAAAATTAGAGTAATCTCTATTGTTTTAGGTACAACTAAAAACAGAATTTTTGTAAATAAAGGGTGAAACCTTAATTAATGCTCTTTATAAACAAAACACATTTAAAAATTATATTTTTAGAACAAACAGTGAATTCCATCTACAAAAACTAAAGAATTTCAAGGTTGATGCATAATTTAAAATTTTGCCAATTTAAGTGACCAAATTACATAAATATAAAACATTCTAACTCAAGAAATTTTATATATGAATAAGACACAATGTGCATAAATATATATGCAAAAAAAGTTTACAAGCTTCAATCTCAGATATAGAATTTTTATCTAAACACCAATTTCAAATTAAATCACATTAATTATTTTCATAAATAAAATGGCGCAAAATATAATGGGATATTAATCTGCATGAATAAATATAATGAGCATTGGTTTACCTTTTTTAAAAAACGCAGACGATTTTAACAGCTGAAAATAGCGGGCTCATTAAATAATCACAAATTCATAAATAATGGATTGTCTTCATTTTAATTTATTAAGGCACGTTAAGACCTCATTTAAATAATAAATTTTTTAACTTTTAAGTTCTTAGTTAAATTTAATTATTTTAAAAGGTTATGATTTTTTTAAGATTCTTGGTGAAATTATTATCAGCTATGTTTATATAGTGCAACTGCTCCAAGTATTTTAAAAATTTTTTAAAAATAATAGTTAATAAAAAAAACCAGGTCTGAATGCAAAATAAACGTGTTTTTTTTTGTGCCATCTGAATAACGTGTTTGCAATTTCAAAGCAAATTTTCTTTTACATTTATTTAAGTTAAAAAATTAAAATAAACTTGGTTAATATAAAGTGATTGCACAGAGAATTCCCAAGGGAAGTTAAATAGCCCTAGCCAATTAATTTATTATAAGATTTTTAGGGCTGTTTTGATTGTTTTTAGATGCAGATCTACATTTGATATAATCAAGATAACGTCTTAAATAAGGCTAATGATTTTTTAAAAGCATATTTAGGCATTAGTGTACCTAATTTTTATTTTCATTAAGGAAATTACATTTTTGGTTGCGTTCAGAATTCATTCAATTTTACTCCCTGACATTATATGCCTAACAAAAAGTCACCAATCTTTAATATTAGCATTTAAAATCTCAAAGGCTATCTGGACCCCAAAACTTTAGGCTTAATACACTAAAAAGAATATTTATTTTTCCTATTAGATAGCTTGCCTAAGCAGCGTAAATCAGGTATATGACTAGAATTTTCCTACGCCATGAACCAAATTTCTGGTAAAGGTGTCAAAATATTGACTTAAATAGGCTTTTATAATCAAAATATGACATAAAACACCTAATTTTTTAGAAAACTTAATTACCGTCAAATTAATACCAAAAACTTATGACTATTCAAACCCAACTGCGTTTGTGAATATTTAGGCTGGCAACGATTAATTGTAACTTATTTTCCCTAGTTTTATGCGATTATCAGCTAAAATTTAATTTTATTTTTCGAATTTAATGAATAAATTAATGATTTATTATTATTTCCTATTCTTTATTTTTAGAAAATATCAAAGATTTTTATAAAAAAAATTCTATCCCCTCGATGAAGACATGTAAAATTTAAGTGGCCGTAAAATTCTTCGTGGTTTATATAAAAAAAGCTAATAAGTTTGCATTGAAACTTAGTATCAAAATTATAGAACCTATCCTATCAAATTAACACGAACAGTTTTGCGTAAAAATGAATAGAAGAATATAATAATAAGTGTATTAGTACAAAAAAATCATTTATTAATGATCAAATGAACATTATAATATATTTTAAGACGACGTTGAAATGCTTTCAAAAAAGTTATCAAAAAGGGTAAGTGTTTTTAATTGTCGATCTGTAACACTATTTAGAGAGCTAATAGATGGGGTTTTGTCAGGATTTACGATGGAGGGAGTTTTATATGCATTACATTGAGCGAGAATATTGGCAAGTACACCTTGAGTTTGTAAGGCGTCTTGACCAACGTCAATATCCATTTCAATAACTCTTGACAATGCGTCCAAAAATTTAAGTTTTTCAGCTTGGTCGGAGGAGTATATTTGGTCTGTGCCTGTGAAATAAAGAAAAATGCGATTATTTGACGAAAGTGTCAACTTAGGAAAAAAAATGATTTATTTTAAAAATAAAAGGAAAATTATAATAAAAGCAAAATAACCAAACAGATCAATAAAAAATCGACTCTCAACCTTTTCCCATTTCAATACTTATAATTAAACTGTTAATCATCTTAATTGTGAATGTTTAGATTTTTGGAAAGTTTGCTTAAAACCCCAAAACGGG
The DNA here is from genome assembly GCA_030555515.1 of Acutogordius australiensis. NCBI lineage: Eukaryota > Metazoa > Nematomorpha > Gordioida > Gordea > Gordiidae > Acutogordius > Acutogordius australiensis. The sequence continues at coordinate 25,469 of JAUIRJ010000075.1, read as the reverse complement.
ATAAATTTAAAATTACAATGGTTTCCTTTTTTAATTAAAATTATAGTTCATCATGTAAAAATTACTAAAAAATTGATTTTTATCTTATATATCTCTTTGTGATTTTTGTTGAAATCAAACTATAGCAGATTGATTAGAGGAAAAGATTTAAAAATTCGACGTAAATAACCCTAACGTGATTGATATAAATGGATATAAAAACTTTAATGAAAATTTGTGGACATTTTCTAGCAAATACTAGAACGGATATAAATACAAAATGACTGATGATAATAACATCATGTTAATACATGTTAAATGATAAATAAATAATTAAAAAATACCAAAAGATTTGGCAACAATATTATCTTCCTGATTGAGCGCTTGTACAAATATAGCGGCAACGTCAATTAACACCGAATTATATCGTGGGTCTTGTAAGAATCTAAAAAATGGATCGAAATATAAATAGACCCAAATTACAATTAAATGTATATTTCTATACATTTAGCCATCCCCTGATAAATGGATGTAAAATATATCACTTAACATAGAAATTTATTGAAAAGAAGAAATAAGCAGATATTCATTTGTGCGATGACTGGTGAGCTAGCTGCCTCTCCGTAAAAACATAAATATGTGCGAAATAACACAGCTTGACAAATTTTTGAGATATATGAGCTAACTTTAAAGACCAGACATGCCATCTTATTTTTAAATCTGATAACCAGTTTTATCGACAAACTTTGTAAGCCAGCTATAATGATTTTTAAAATAATGTTAAGAAAACAAAAAAAGATTCTAAAAAAATTTGAAAAAAATTTGAAAAAAATTATTTGTGTATAAAACAGCTAATTGTTAAATTCAAATTTCAAAAAATGATAATAAAACCGATGTATAAATTTAAATTGTAGTGCAAAATATTCTGTATAACTTAAATGTTGATGTAGCTTGACATACTCATAAATTTTTCTCATTATTTGAAAAAAATAAAAGCATGGGATTTCGAAATAAAAGTAATTTTTTATAATTTGACGCTGCAAAATCAGTCAATTTAGCTAAAATTTTGCCCTTAAGATTTTTAGCTCTTATAGTAGCCAAATCTTGATTTATAAAGCGAGAAAAGGAATATATAAGAGGTAAGGCCATTATGTAAATTATTTCGCTGAAGTGTCATAATTATTGTTTTGTCGACCTTTATGATAAAAAAGGGACACAAAATACGTTTTTGAAATGAGGAATAGGCTCATTTCAAATTAAATTGAAATGAGGAAGAAGCTCACTTCAAATTAAAACGACAAAATAATCATAACGAGCTCCTCGAGCATTATAACCTTTGAAAAAAATAAACAATTCTTTATAAACTTGAGCAAAAAGGCGGTAAAGTTGTGCAAAATTTTTTGGTTTTGATTAGTTTCTTGTTTCAAAATAGTATTTATATCTTCTTCCCCGCTACCACTATTATTGCTATTATTTTGGTCACCAGCGAAATTGGAATTGTTATCGGGATTTATGGAATAAGCGGCGCACCAGCGTCCTGTAAGGACGGGCCGTAGTTTGTTTTGTCGAATGAGTTCTCGGAGGAAGGCGACAGTTACCTATTGCAACATTATTTACAAGATTAAAAATGCTTCGAGAGCGGTTCAAACCTTTGTGTTTTTTTTATATCTAGATATTATTTATAAAAACAAATGCAAGGGTAAAAAAGCGGAAAACCCTTATAAAAATCATACCTTTTATAATTTAAAAAAATAATAAATCAAATAGGGGCAAATCAATTAAACGCGCCGACAAAGGTAGGCGAGAAATTGCAAATAAAACGAAGAATGAGAATACCATTCAGCCTTAAAAAGACCGGGGCAGACAGTTATTTTGTAACACAAAATTTTTTTAAATTAAACAAATAAAAAATAAAAAATAATTCTACATGTGTCCTAAAAAATTAATATAGGTAATTGAATTTTAAGCAAGAATTCTCTCAAAAAAAAAATAAACATATTCAATAATCTACGTCTTACATTATACATTAAATTATATATCTTGGCACAAACTGTTTGCTAAAAAATATTATGTAGAATTTTATATAAAAAAAAGTCATATCAGAAGATAATAAAATATTACATTAGGGTATTTCATGTTCTTTTCGTATTTCGTGAAACATTTGTCGAATGCCGTGTTGAAATTAAAACTTTTGAGGCATTTATCGAATGGCCTCATCTTGTTCTTACCTAATTTTCGCATAACCACATTTTCCTATTAAATTGATAAAACATAAAATTTAAATAATAACATACAAAAACAGGGGCGTTTCAGAGCTTAACTTTTTATATAGCAAGCATTGTATTTAAGATTTTACAATTTTCTTCTGCCAAAAACACTTAAGGTATGGCTCACTCAGGCCTATTAATTTATTATTCTTCAATTACATAAATAAATTGAGAAAAAAATGTTTATTCAAGTATAATAAAAAAATCATTTATAAAATATTTCAAGTTTCTTAAATTCACAACAGATATGTGTTTGTAATTATATTATTTTTTATAATCCGACAATGTGTGAAAAATTTTAAACAAAATTTGTTGTTTGCCCCTGAATTACACATTAAATTGCATATTTTTTAAAACATTACAAGTGCAAATTATAAACTAAATTCTTCATATTTAAGTAAATAAATTAAATTACTTCTAATGCCAAAATATTATTATCGTGATATCCTATGAGGACGTCCTCATCAAACAATTGTTCATTGATTTTTTCATCATCCGCGTTTGAGAAGTATCTATCAATTAAATAATAAACAAAATATGTTTGCAAAAGGCAATATTAAAAAATAGAATTAGGGTCAGCCTAGTTACAAAACTTGCGTGGCATGCCCGTTCGGGCTTAAGAGCAAATATTAACATGTGGTATTGAAGTTTTCCTCAATCCTGCTTTTCATAAAGTACCGTTAGACTGTCACTTCTAGCGGGACTTTTTATGAAAATAAATGAGATTTAACGCTCGCCGACGCCTTAAGTCTTTTGCTTAAAATCTCGTAAAATAGATGACTTTAAGAAATCACCCAGACTAGAGCTGCTTAATTTGAGTGCAGACCAAGCTTTCAAGCAACAAAGGTCGTTTCAGTAGATTATGTTATGCGATATAATAACGAGGCGTTAATAATTTTACAATCAAAATTATTAACTAGGTTCGAAGCCGGTCACAGCTAATTTCAAATTATCAGCCCCTCAGGTTTGATTTAGCACACCAGCCCGGGTTATTTGCTGTAATATGTAAATACATTATTTCACAAAAGTATACCTAGCTGAGGGAAGTTTGGGAATTTTGGCTCCTTTTTCGAAGTTTTGAGCTGAGCGAAGTTTCTTAAGACTTTCCTCAGGATTTCGCCTATGCCTTAAGGATAACAGACCGTTTACCATTCCGGCACATAAGATTTGATCATTGGGCTAACGAGAAATGAAAATATAAATTTATATGGGAGGTCAATTTGAATTTTTTAACAATTATTAAACTGTTAAGTAAAAGGGTACCGGTTTAAGTAATTATCCATGAAATTATATATACTTAATTGTTTTGCTCTTAAATACTTAATCAATTAATTTCAAAATTGATAATTTAAAAGATATTTTACTACAAAAAAGTTCACCTTACTTGTCCAATCAAAGGGTTTAAGTGTTTTCTAAGAAATACACCGAAAAACGGCTATGAAATTCACTAATAACGATAATAAGCCCTATAAAAATGATATAAGCTAGCGTCTCTTTAGGTATCTTAAAAATTTAAAATTTTGATATAGGGTATCCATAGATTAGGTAATATAAAAAAAAACTATTGATTTGCTTAATTGCTTAAATAAAATGTCGTATGACAAATATTTTTGTCGAATCTTTATTTTAGTAAAAAATTTACGTCTTCTTACAATACCTCATATTTAATTGATTAACGCAATGCTAAAACTAGATAAAACATTTTTAAAATTTTTAAATATTTATAAATCATTCTATAATTTACATCTAATTCTGTCCACATTACTCTTAATATATGTGAAAAAAAATAGACGGCAAATAACATAAGGGACAATTTGATATCGCCCTGAATTTGTGATCTAAAACATATCCATATATCGAAATTACTGTTATAGCGACAGAAAGGATGGATTCTGGGTATGACATAGAATGTATGGTATCGTAGGTACCAAGATCGTGAATTTTTAATTGCCTGAGAATTTATAAAATTAAAAAAAAATACATGAAAAATTTAAAACGTGATAAATTAGAGTTAAAAAAATTATAATGAATGAATTTAATGGCTCCTATTAACAAAGAATACTAAATAAAACCATGAGTTAGGAGACGACTAAATAAAAATACTTTGAAATCAAAAATTAATATGTTACATATTAATTCAATGTGCCTTTTTAATCAGGTTTCTATAGTATTTATTGTTTTGTACCATCGGTTTCGTTAATATATTAATATAAAATCAAAATTTATTATAATAGAATCATAAAATCAATGTTAAAATTGTAATTAGCGTAGAAAGTTAATTTATTTTAATTAATCCATAACTTTTTGTATAATTATAATATTTTACATAAATTAAACTATAGGAAAGTTAAAAAAAAAATAATCGCTGATGTATTTTGAATCTTAAAAAATTTCCAGCAAACGAGAGTAAAATACATCATTTCTGAAATTTAAAATCATTCTTTTTGCTTCTGCCGTAAAATTTTTTGAAACCACATAGTTATACAAAAGGTTTTTATTATTTCACAAAATTTTGGTACGATAACAAATTCTTTATTTTACAAATATTTTACTAAAATTATTGAGCATAAATATTTAATTGTTAAAAATACTTGTCAAGACTAACGGTTATTAGCCGATCCATTTGTGGGCCTGCTAAACAAATGGATGTAATGGTTTTGAGATGTGGTGAAATGGTTTGGACTTCTTTTCCAGCTTGATGCAAATCCCATACTTTGATATAGTTTCCACCTTAATTATTAATTTTTAATAATTACAAATGATTTTGAAATATGGGGGAAAAAGCAAATTTTTTATTAAAATATAGTTATTAATGAATGAATGAGTCAGATGAATTACAAAGGACATTAAAATCGATTAACATCAAAATGAGCTATATATAACCCAGTTCAACAAATTATTGGGAATTAGAGCTGACTACAAAGATCAAACCGGCCATCTTAGAGGTATTCGAATCCGTTTACAATTTTTTCTAATTAATAGGTCAGCTAAAAACATTTAAAATTTTAAATTTAATTCAAAAAAACAAAAAAAAATTAAAAACAAAAATAAATTAAATTTTTTTTTGCATATTTACAACAGCTAAAGTGTTAAATTCAAACTTATTATATTTTTATTATAAACCGATAATATAACGTGTCCTGTTTAAGTTTAAAAGCTATATTTTGTGTTATCCAAATGCTGCTGTAAGAGTTTGATTGACTTAAAAATTTTATATCTCATTATTTGAAATGATAAATATAAGTTGCAAAATATTTTAATATAAAAAAAAAGAATTCTATTTTTCTAGTAATTTTCTCAAGGTCACAAAATCTGTCAATTAGGTCAAAACCATTTTTTCGATTTGGACGATGCTAAGGAGCCGAAGCCAGAAGTAATAAGAAAAATGAATATATATATATGAGATAAGGCCAGTATGGGGAAGTATGTTTTTGTGGTTTAATAAATTTATTTTTTACATTAGTATTTGTTGACCTGTGTAATTTTTGAAACTAAATTACATAAATAAATGTAATAAATTTATTGTTAACTCCTGTTTGACATGTTTTTTAGGCATATGAATTATGTAATCAAAGCAAGAATAGTTTCAACTAGTAAATTTTGTAAGCCTGCTATAACAATGAAATTTTATATAAAAAATGTCAAAAAAAAGAGAATTAAAACATTATTTTAATAAATATTTTTTATTCATTAATTTTACACTTATAATAATTTTTAATCCGTTTAAGAAACTTAGCCACTTTGAGGTTAGCAGAACATTTTAACTAATATAGATATTGGATTAACACACTTTAGTATTTAACTATTAGCTTTAATGGATATAAAACTTTAAATTTTTCCTTTTTTCAAAATCTTTAAACCCAAAAAAGTGACATTTTTAATTATCTGACGTCTTATTGACTTTCTCAAATTTATTTGGTCAAGAGACTTGAAAAAAATAAATAGCTGGAAAATTATAGAATGTCCACAAATATCATTATCTTAAAAAATAAGTGAAACATAAAAGCATACATTCCCATGCTGGCCATCTCATATATATTTTCCGTTATTCTTAGTTTATTCCGCTTTCGGCTCTTTAGATCCGCAAATCACAAAATGGTCTCTTTGACCGAATAGATTCTGCGACCTTGATAGAATACCCAAAAAAACAAAATTTTTTTTCATATAAATATCCCTTGTAATTTGTAATTATCAACTGTAACAATAAGAAGTAAAGTTTTTTGGTATATCAAAAAAATAAGCATTTAGATAATACAGAATACTACATGAGCAAACTTTAATACAACACCATATAGCATCGATTTTAAAAATAATATTATTTGAAGTTTGATTTAAACAATTGCTATTGTGAATATGCAAAAAAAAATCAATTTATTTTCTATTTGGATCTTTTTTTGACATTTTTTCAAAAATTTTCAATGTTTATAGGTGACTAACTAAGTTAGATTAGAAACGGGTTTAAAAATCCCAAGAATGGCAGGTTTGATCTTAACACTTTCAAAAATTTGTTAAATAAGGGCATATTGTATGGTGAATTTTTGTAATCCTGTATATTTAAAATACAATAAAACATACCTGAAGGTTAAGGTATTTAATATAAAAATCTGTACCTGCAGTTAGTAACATTTTATCATTTGGCAAGAGTAAGACACATTCGACAGGGGCGCCGTGTTTAAAAGTTAGGGAACTTTTGGAAGAGTCTGGGGGCATTCGGAAATCAAATATTTTTGAGGTATGATCGTAAGAACCAGTAATAAAACAATGTGAATCTGTGTTGTTAAATACCGTTCCACACCGAATATAATCCTAATAAATAATAATATAAATCTTTTTTATTGTATTTTAAAAATTCACAAATATAAAAATTTGTACAATTTAAAAACAATAAACTCTTGAAGATATCGGCAATTTGGTAGAAAAATATAAGTGAAAATAATGATTGAGTAATAAATGTGATTACAAAGTAAAATTATTTTACAATTAAGTAAATAGGTGGGTTAAAATAATGTTGGCTAATTAAATTTAATGTTTTGAAAACTTGTGATAAACATAAAGTATTATGAAGTTTTTTATTCAAAAACAAATAAATCAATATTGTAGAAATAACATTATAAAAATACAGTTGCATAAAAAATAAACAATTTTAATTCATAAACTTTGACAAATTAGGTTAGTACAAGCAGTATCAAAAAATTTTAAAAATTATAAAATAAAATAGGAAACTCAAAATAAGCTGGTATAGGAGCCTGGCTCATTTTAAACTTTTATCCTTCCACAGCTAAAAAAATTAAAATAATATTTTAATTAATTTTTAAAACATAATAACAATAAAAAGCTATAAAATGGACTAACTATTTGATTTAAGTGCACCAAATTTTCACAAAGCTTCTCTACTTCTGCAAATATAATTTTAAGAGTAGGACAAATTAAAAATCCTATTTATTAACCCAATTTTAACAATAATAATAAACATTTAACAAATATTATGAAATACATATAATTTGTAAGCTCAAAATTAAATGAAAAATTGTGGTGAATTAACAATTAAAAAAATATAAAGTATAAAATATGTCTAACTTGATGCTCATGTTGACTTGATAACATAGAACCAGTGGCAAGGTCCCAATATTTAAGAGTTTTATCATCAGAACCACTGATTGCATGGTAATTATCATTTGAAAAATTAACAACTTGCACATGACTAAAAAAATAGTATGTATAGAAAAATAATTTTATAACATTAATTAGAAAGGTCTCACTTTGTATGCCCTTCAAACTGTCTAAGTTGACTTTTTGTGGAAAGAGAAAATATTTTTACTAAAGAGTCATCACATCCTGCTATCAGCAACTCTCCATCCTGCCTAAAATTTGCTCCAAATGCATTATTTCTAAAACTTGTAAAATTTAGGAGTGGATGGTCATTTGAAAGGTCATATATTTGCACCTGTTATAATACATATAAATTTAATTTATAAAAATAAAAAAGGAAGAACTTATGTTACTTTTGCTCTTGTAGTTATCGCTGCTTTAAAGGGAAAAACGTTATAAATATTGAGATGCTGTATTTGAGATGCTTCTTTTATAGATATGGGAGTCTAAACAGATAATTTTAGTATTTTTTAAATGTATTATAATAAAAAGGCCATGGAATAAACGACCTTATAATCATTCCAATATTCTGCTTCTGGGGATAATACTTTTGTAGGTTTGTTAGAAAAATCAGAAACAATTGTTGGCTTGAAAGCGTGAGCCATACAATCTAAAGTGAGAAATTCATATGATGTATTTAATTTTTTTTCATCCAAAATACCCGGCACGTATATTTGCACTAACAATAGTTTATTAATAATAATGCGTCTATTTAAAAGAAGATTAAATGTAAACTTAAATTTTGTTTAGAAAAGAAAAGTTTTGTTGGAGGGGAGAGAGTTTTAAAGGGGTAAGTATAAGTTTGTTTAACCCGTGATTGGCACTGTGGATCCCAGCACATTTTAAATAATATCTTTAAAAACATTATGTATTAAGGGCTAAATTTTTATGACATTGTTTTAAATATATAATAAACAAAACTAGTAAATTAAAATTGATCTAAGGGTACGTGCAAAGTGAATTTTTGTTTTCGTAAAATTTAGAAATTCTGATTTAAAAATTAATTTTTTTTGGAAAATTTTTTCAAAAGTTATTTTCTTCAAAAAAAAGCATTTTATGTGCATAAATAAATTTTGGCATCTTTTCGATTTGCATTTATTACAAAATAAAATTTTTTTAAATTTTAAAAATTTCACAAAAACAATAATACAATTTGCACGTGCCCTATGTCTAATAACAAAATTAGAATATTACTAAATATGTTCTACTAGACGTAGAGTCATGATTTAATTTTTTTCTGCTTTGGGGCACGTGCAAAGTGAATTTTTATCTTCGTAAAAATTTAAAAATTTTAAAAATTTATTTTTTTTTAATTTTTTCAAAAAATTTTTATTTCAGAAAATTATTTTATGCGCATATATTAAATTTTGCGACTCTTGAAAATGCGTAATGTTACAAAATAATATTTTTCAAAATTCTGAAAATTTTACGAAAATAGAAACACAGGTTAACAATTTTTTGAGAGTTATGAGTTAACTACAGAGATCAAACCTGCCATCTTAGGGAATATCAAATCCTTTTATTTTCTTAATCAAACTAAGTTAGTCAGTTATAAACTTTGAAAATAGAAAAAAGGGTTAAAAAACCAAAAAAGACTAAAAAACAAAAATAAATAAAAAATTTTTATGCCTATTTAAAATATTTAAACTGCTAAATTTAATCTTCAAAGTATTTTAAAAACCGATAATTTTCCTTGTCGTATTTAAGTTTGGATGAAATATTTTATCTAAATGCCGATGTAAGAGCTAGATATATTAATAAAATTTTTCCCCCATTAATACAAATATAAGTTACAAGGAATTTAATAAGGAAAAAAAATTTTTAATTTTTTTAGGGTATATTTAGATCTATCAATTTTGTCAAAAAGGCCATTTTTCTTTATAGACATATCTAAGGAGCCCAAGACGGAAGTGAAATCAAGTACGTAAAACATATATGAGATTAGGCCATCATGAGGATGCATTCTTATATGTTTTTATAGAATTCACGTTTCTGATATTGATATTGGTTGACCTGTGTAATTAGATGACCTCTAAGTCAAAATTGATAAAGGGCGCTCTCTAATTTTTAAAATATGGCTATTGAGGGCACGTGCAAAGTAAGTTTTTATTTTTATGAAAATTTCAAAATTTTGAGAAATTTTATTTTGAAATAAAACGCAAATTTTTTAAAAGTTGCCAAATTTGGTATATATACATAAAATGCTTTTTATGAAATAAAAAATTTATTAAAAAATTTTGAAAAAAATAAAATTTTTAAAAATTTTAGAATTTTCAAAATTTTACGAAAATAAACACTTTGCACGTGCCCTGACATGAAAAATTAATTACAATTTTTTTACAATATTTTGGTTACAATTGAGAATATTTGATAATTAGTTAAAATTTTTTATTTATAAACAAATAAACTTAGATTATAATTATTTTAACATCATCACACCTTTAGATTTTCTCCGAAAAAAATTTTAAACATTGTAGCAACTTTTTTTTAGAAATTCAAAATATTTCTAAAAAGTAAATTATCTTTAACCTCCTTTTTTAAACCTCCCTTATTAATATATATCAAGCGCTAAGAATATGAAAACAATATTATATTTTAAAAGCATCCGTTATATAAAAAATATCATATGCTACACAATAATTAAGTATATTGATAGGTTTTTTAAGAATATTCTTTTAAATATAGCGCTATACATGGTCCCTACTTTGAAGAGATTTAGATTTTTTCAAAAGAGTATTAATAAAATTTAAAAAAGTGAATAACACAGGTCAACTAATATTAATTAACGTGAATTTTATAAAAACATCAGAATGTATCACCATGATGGCCTATAATCTCATATAAATTTTTCATTTTTCTTATTTCCTCCATGCCAGATTCTAGTTTTTACACTTTGGGAGGGGGGGGATGGGGGCAGAAAATTTTTTTGACAAAATATACATGTACAACAATTGGATCCAGGTTCAAAGTTTTTATTTTTAACAAATTAGTATTTTATTCTATTCATAAAATAAAACAAAATGATTGCGTTAATAAATTGGATATGTGAATTAAGATTTATTGTTTTCACTCATGTGGCAATTAATTGGAATTATAATTTTATCTTTGGTATCAATGCGCATGGAATTTAAAAATATGATATATATGAATGATAAAAATGAATTATACAAAATTTTAGTTAATTATAATGAAAACAAATTGTAAAATTATGCTAATTTGAAATAACATATATAAAAAAACACTGGTTATAACTAGTAATTAATAGTAGGTTAAAAAAAATAAAACACGAACATAAACGTTAAATAAGCATGAAAAAATTTTGCAACTATGTCTTAGAATAGTAAGCAATAATTAGCTGATTATGAGCAGTGTATTGTATAATCTAAAAATTTTATGCTAGAGGTTGAATTTAATTAATATCATGAATTATTATAATTTTTAATAATAATTCTATTATTAATATTATTCGATAATATTATTATTTTATTTTAATAATAATTTTATTATGCTTTTATATAATTAATAATTATTTAATGATTATTATAATTATTTATATATAGCCAAACAATGTTTTGAGATTGGTAGGCAATCTTATTTAAACTAAGACTACTACCATACCCTGCTATGGATGGAAGAACCCATTAGGAAATGGGAAGAAGAACCAGCTGATAAAAAGAGCGTTCTTGAAGAGGACATTTTGGAATATTTGGCCATTTCCGTATATAAGGTTTTTCAACAATATTTTACTAAATTGTTGTTCATTTTGGTTAAAGATGGGAAACGCGGTTAACATAGGATATTAATTACACAGGTCAACAAATTTCAATGGCACAACTGTGAATTTTGAAAACATAAAAGAATTTATCCCCATGATTATCTAATATATATATTTCGTTTTTCTTAATTTCTTCCGGCTTCGGCTCCTCAATCCGTATCGAGAAAATGCTTTTGACCAAATTGACAGTTCGAGAATACCCTAAAACAAAAAAATTTTGGAATCTTTTTTTCATATAAAAATCCCTAGTAACTTATATTTATCATCTCAAATAATGAGAAATAGAATTTTTTAGTACATCAAGATTTTACATCAGAATTTAGATTATACGAAATATTTCGCGTCCAAACTTAAATTCGACACAATAAATTATCGGTTTTTAATAAAGGTTTTATTTGAAGTTGAATTAAACAGTTTAGCGTTCTAAATATGCATTAAAAAAATTTCAATTTATTTTTGTTTTTAAATCTCTTTTGTTTTTTTGGCATTTTTTCTAAAATTTCTAATGTTTATACAAGTTTGATTAGAAAAACGGTAAACAGATATAAAAGTCCCTAAGATGGCAGGTTTGATCTCCGTAGTTAGCTCATAACTCTCAAAAATTTGTTAACCTGTGTTATAAAATTTATCAAAATTTAACGCCCCAATTAATGATTTTTCGTGTCCTATAGAAACTAAATCACCTTTACGTAGGTCACTACTTGCCATCCTACTAGAAGTTATTATCTTTCTAACAGAAGAAAATGTGGCCTTAAAATTTGACGTCGAAGAGCCAAATAACAATCTTATAGAAAAAAAATAGATTAGAAAACGCATCTTTGTGATCATATAAAAATTAAAACAAAATATTAGTAACATATTCTTTTAATTATTAAGTTTTTTTATAAAAGTTTTGGTACGTCAGTTTCTTTAGAAAATGAATTTTTATCAATATTACTTATTTTTAAAAGTAGCGCGTATTTATTTACATATAAATAAAGGATAATCAGATTCTAAATAAATATTTTCGGTAAAAAATCTATTATAAAAAGAATCAAAAAATAAATCAATAATATTAATATAAAAAATTTTTATTTCATCATTAAATTAAATTATTTTCAAACTTATGAATAGAAAATAAATAAAAACCAGAAAAATCTTTAGGTTTAGTTTTTTTTGTCCATAGATAAATTATTGTCATTTAAAAAATATTATATGTATCAAAACAGTTTTTGAATAAATCTACAAATGTATTTGTATTTCTTAATTGTTAAGTTTTTAACAAACAATGGTGTATTGAATCAAAAGTTTTAAAAACATAAATCGTCTTGCATTAAAATTGATCATTAATTATTTTAATAAATAAAAAAAAAATTTTTAATGATAAATACAAAAAAAAATAAGTTGATGATTATAATTATGGTCAAAAAACCCCGACGATTCGGCCCTGTTTCCTGAAGATACAAATATAATTTATTTAATTTTTAAAAGAGTGTTTAATATTTTTATGTAATTTTTATAAAAAAAAAACAATGGTGTCCTAGTGACCACACCACCGATTGGCAACAGGCGGGGTATGGTCTCGCATTCACTAACTTTTTTGATTGCATCATGTTGAATAAATTAATGAAGGGGAAAAAAAATATCCAAATAATCTTTCCCTTCACTTAAAATTTCAAGACAATCTTTTACAACAAGATGCAAATGGTGATTAAAGCAGTGAATATACGGGACATGGTGCCCAGCTATTTTTCTTAGAAATACTTAAACACCACCTTTTTCCTCGGGCATGACGTTCGCACCTTCGTTGCATTGTGCGATCAGGCTCTTGGGTTCTAGATTATATTTCAACAAAGATTGTTGACAAGTGAGAAAATTTCTTAGGCATATAAATTACTTTCACTATAAAGCTTTCTGTAAAATCAAATTTTTCTATTTATCTAATAACAAAAGAAATAATTTCTGCGTTTTGATTTCTCTAGCAGATGAGAAGTGTTGATGAATAATTACACTTTTAAAAAAAAGTAAATACTTTAAATAAGATTTTTTAGATATTTTTGGCGGAACAAATTTAATTATATTATATGGAAGAAAAAATAAAATTTATAAGCATTTGTGGAAGGGGGGAGAGGGCAAAAATTAAATTACTATGCATTTTTGGGGAGGCAATTTTTTTTAGAGGGTGCAATCAAAAATTTTTTGGGGAAATTCCTCCAAGGGGGTCTAGAATCATGCCTGGTTTCTTCCGTCTTTGGCTTTTTAGATCCATCTTTAATAAAAAATGGCCCTTTTTAAATAAATAGACAGATCTAACTATACCTTAACAATAAAAAATTTAAAATTTGCCTATAAAAATTCCTTGTAACTTATGTTTTAATCATAAATAAAAAATTAATTTTGTTAGTTTATCAAGCTCTTACATCGGCATTAAAATAACAACATATTTTGCGTCAACACTTAAATACAACACTTTATCTGTTTTTAATGAAAATTTTATTTGAAGTTTGAATTTAACAGTTTAGCTATTCTAAATATGCATAAAATTTTAAATTATTTTTGTTTTTGAATCATTTTTGCTCAAAAGTTTACCTGTGTAATAATTCTAAAGATTAATAATTTCTAAACATATGATTCTAAAAAATTTAATAAACTCAATTTCAGAAGAATATGCCAGAGGCGTGATAAAAGAATGGGTTTAAAAGCTGAAAAGGGATGGAGTCGTTTTTGTAACAAAATTTTTGACTTGGCTTTCCACATATAAATAATATTAAATCTCCCCCCCCCCCATTTTTATATAAATTTCCACAATTTCCATTGTTAAGGTATAGTTAGATCTGTCTATTTATTTAAAAAGGGCCATTTTTTATTAAAGATGGATCTAAGAAAGCCAAAGACGGAAGAAACCAGGCATGATTAGACCCCCTTGGAGGAATTTCCCAAAAAATTTTGATTTGCACCCTCTAAAAAAATTGCCTCCCCAAAGTGCATAGTAATTTAATTTTTTGCCCTCTCCCCTTCCACAAATGCTTATACCAAATTTTATTTTTTTCTTCCATATAATATAACTAATTAAATTTTGTTCCGCCAGAGGGGAAAATATCTAAAAAAATCTTATTTAAAGTATTTTACTTTTTTTTAAAAAGTGTAATTATTCATCAACACTTCTCATCTGCTAGAGGAAATCAAAACGCAGAAATTATTTCTTTTGTTATTAGATAAATAGAAAAATTTGATTTTACAGAAAGCTTTACAATAGTGAAAGTGAATTTATATGCCTAGAAATTTTCTCACTTGTCTTAACAATCTTTGTTGAAATTATAAATCTAGAACCCAAAAGACTGATGCTGTATTGAAAGTTTTGCAGACGTCATGCTTGAGGAAAAGGTGGTGTTTAAAGTAATTTTCTAAGAAAAATAGCTGGGCACCATGTCCCGTATATTCACTGCTTTAATCACCATTTGCATCTTGTTGTGAAAGATTGTCTTGAAATTTTAAGTGAAGGGAAAGATTATTTGGATATTTTTTTCCCCTTCATTAATTTATTCAACATGTGCAATCAAAAAGTTAGTGAATGCGAGACCATACCCCGCCTGTTGCCAATCGGTGGTGTGGTCACTAAGGACACCCATTGTTTTTTATAAAAATTACATAAAAATATTAAACACTCTTTTAAAAATTTAGACGCTTTTTTTCTATAAGATTGTTATTTGGCTCTTCGACGTCAAGATTTGAATACATTTTCTTCTGTTAGAAGAATCAGATATTAACTAGGTGGAGTGGCAAGTAGTGACCTACGTAAAGGTGATTTTAGTTTCTATGGGATTTGAAAATCATTAATTGGGGCGTTAAATTTTGATAAATTTTATAACACAGGTTAACAAATTTTTTGAGAGTTATGAGCTAACTACGGAGATTGAAACCTATGAATCTTAGGGACTTTTATATCTGTTTACCGTTTTTCTAATCAAACTTGTATAAACATTAGAAATTTTAGAAAAAATGCCAAAAAAACAAAAGTTTAAAATAATAAATTGAAATTTTTTTAATGCATATTTAGAACG
This sequence comes from Acutogordius australiensis, assembly GCA_030555515.1. Taxonomy (NCBI): domain Eukaryota; kingdom Metazoa; phylum Nematomorpha; class Gordioida; order Gordea; family Gordiidae; genus Acutogordius; species Acutogordius australiensis. Next base: position 9,759 of record JAUIRJ010000075.1, on the reverse strand, counting down.
CTAAACTGTTTAATTCAACTTCAAATAAAACCTTTATTAAAAAAAATAAATATATCGTTTATTTCTAGAAGTTTTCAAAACGATGCTGATTATATATATTTAACCCACCTATTTGCCAATTATAAAATCATTTTACTTTGTGTCATTTATTTACTCAATCATTGGCATTTCATTTATATTTCTGCCAATTGCGATATCCGGGTTTGTTCGTCCTGCGGGTTTTTTATTGTAATTTTTAAAATACAATAAAGATTTATATTATTATTTATTGGGACCCCATATTCGGTCTATATAAATATTTAATAACATTTAATTCCCCCCCCCCCCCCCCCCCGGTTTCGGGACCGCCACCTCGGGGCCCGGCGGGTCCCCGGCTTTTGCCCCGTTTTGGGCCCCCCCCCGGAAGTGTCGGCGTGGCCCCCTTTAACCCCCGGGTACGAATTTTTATATTAAATACCTTATTTTCGGGTAATAATTTTATTGTATTTAAATAGGTTTACAAAAATTCACCATACAATATGCTTTATATTTGGGATTTTTGAGGTGTTAAGATCAAACCTATACATTCTTTGGGGTTTTTTTAGGGGCCCGTTCTAATCTAATTAATTAGTCACCTATATACGATTAAAATTTTTAGAAAATATAAAAAGTCAAATGGAAAATTAATTTAGATTTTTTTTTGCGTATTCTAATAATAATTGTTAAATCAAACTTCAAATAATATTATTTTAAATTAATTATATATAATTGTATTAAAGTTTGCTCATGTAGTATTCTATTATTATCCTAAATGCTTATTTTTTGATATATAAAAAAACTTTAAAAAATATGGCGGATTGATAATTAAAATTACGGGATATTTATATGAAAAAAACGATTTTGGTTTTTTGGGGTCCCCTATATCCCAGGTCGCGATATATTCGGTCAAAGTTATTTTATAATTGCGGATCCTAAATTTAAAGCGGGATTAACCCGAAGTAGCGGGGGTATATTGTAGTAACCCGGCGTAATACCTTTAAGCGGGTTTCTAGGTGTGATATTTATTATGACATTCTATGGCCGGCTATTTATTTTTTCGGAGTCTCTTTGACCAAATAGGGCCCGCGAAAGTCGGGGCGTCGGATGTTCGGGAATATTTAAACTTTTGGGTTTAATTTTGAAAAAGGGAAAAAACGGGCTTTTTATATCGGGTTAGAAACTTAATACAGTTAAATACTAAAGTGATATTGTCCAATATCCTATATTAGTTAAGATGCCTTTAATATAAAGAAATTATTGAACTTTTATAAACGATTAAAATGTAATATAAATTTGTAAAAATTAATGAATAAAATATTTATTAAAATAATGTTTTAATTCTCTTTTTTATTTTTATATAAAAATTTCATTGTATAGCGAACTTACAAATTTACTAGTTGAAACTATTCTTGTTTTGTTTACATATAATTATATGCTAATATGTCGAAATGAGTAACAATAAATTTATTGATATTTATGTAATTTAGTTTCTAAGTAAGATTATTTATTTTTATTATAAAAAAAATTAATTTAAATTAAACCACAAAACACTTCCCCATGTGGCCTTATCTCATATATATATATTCATTTTTTACAAAACTTAACTCATAGTATTAATTGTTATTGAATTACTAGAAAACTTTTATATTAATATTTTGCAACTATTTTATCATTTAAAATATTGAATAAAAAAATTTTAAGTCAATCAAAATACCCAGTTTTTTTGAATTTAACACAAAATATAACTTTAAACTTAAACAGAACGCGTTATATTATCGTTTATAATAAAAATATAATAAGGTTTTGAATTTAACTACAAAATAGCTATTTAAATATGCAAAAAATTTGAACATTTTGTTTTAATTTTTTATTTTTTTGATAATTTAAAATTTAAAATATTTTATTATTTTCTTAAATTAAGAAAAAAAAATATAAACAGATTAAATATCTAAAGTTTGTTTAAATTTGATCTTTTATGATTCATTTACATTATGACAATTGTTGAACTGATTATATTATAAATTTAATTTTGTTTAATAATCATTTTAAATGTCCTTTAGTATTCTGATGATTCGTCATTAATAACTATATTTTAATAAAAAATTGCTTTTATATTCAAAATCATTGTAGTTTAATAAAAATTAATAATTAGGTGGAAACTATAATCAGAAATTAATAGGATTTGCATCAGCCCTGGAAAGAGACCGATACCACATCTCAAAACCATTACATCCATTGTTTAGCGGGCACAAATGGATCGGCTAATAACCGTTAGTGCTTGACAAGTATTTTTAACAATTAAATATTTATGCTCAATAATTTTTAGTAGTAAAATATTTGTAAAATAAGAATTTGTTATCGTACAAGAATTTTTGTGAAATTAATAAACATATATTTATGTGGTTTCAAAAATTTTACGGCAAAAGCTAAAGAAATGATTTTAAATTTCGAAATATTTGCTTCTCGTTTGCTGGAAATTTTAAGATTCAAAATACATCAGCGATTATTTTTTTTTAACTTTCTATGGACGATTTTTATGAATAAAAAAATATTATAATTGCATAAAGTTCTCGAGTCAGTTGAAAACTGTTCTACACCCACATATTACGGTTTTTGTGACCGGTTTTTGATGATTCTAGCTATGTTTTTGTTTTTATATTTTAATATATTAACAAACGTGTTGAAACGATAAAACAGAAACGATTAAAAGGCACATTGAATTAATATGCTGGCATGGTAATTTTTATTTCAAAATATTTTTTCTTTGATGTATATTCGTGGTTTTATTTAGTATTCTTTGTTAATAGAGAACCATTAAGTCATTCATTGATTTTTTAACTCTAATTTATCACGTTTTAAATTTTTCGTATTTAATTTTATGGGTTATAGAGGCAATTAAATTTAGAGTCTTGGTGCCTGTGATATATAATATTTTGAGATTCAATATTTATTATTTTTAATGTTGTTCGTTGTGTAAGATATATTTAAATCACGGAATTCGGGAGCGTGTATGATACCGCCGTCTATTTTCTTTTATAATAAGTAATAGAATGATTTATAAATATTTAAAAATTTTAAAAAAATGTTTTATCATTTTAACATACGTTCAGTCAGGCCGAATGAAGAAACTGATAATAAGAGGACGTAGATTTTACTAAAATAAGATTCGACAAAAAATGTCGTAACATTTTTATTTAAGCAATTAAACAAATCAACGACTTTTTTTATGTATAATCTATGGATATAAAAATAAATTTTTAAGATTTTAAGATACCTAACGCTAACATATCAATTTTTTATGAATATATCGTTATTAGTGAATTTCATAATACATTTTCAGTTGGTATTCTTAGAAAACACTTAAATTACTGATTGGACAAGCAGGTGAACTTTTTGTAGTAAAATATCTTTAAATTATCAATTTTAGTATTGTTGTGTTTAAAACAGAATATAATTAAGTATATATAATTTTTCATGGATAAAATACCCTTACGCCAGCTGGACGTTTAGCTGGTTTATTTAAAAAAAATTCAAATTGACCTCCATATAAATTTATATTTTTTCATTTATGATTGGCAATTGATCAAGTGATGGCAAAAACTAAATATTAAAACTTCGAAAAAGGAAGCCGAAATTATTAGAAAATATAAACTAAATATACTTTGTGAAATAATATGACCCCTGTTACATACAAATAACAATGAATTTAATAATATAAAAATCTTACGGATAGAAAATGAAATTGCTGTGACCAGCTTCAACTAGTTAATAATTTTGATTGTAAAATTATATATAACATAATCTGCAGAGCAATATATGTTTATTTGTTCATTAAATTTTAGTAAACTAAATAACAATTGATTTCTTAAAGTCATCTATTTACGAGACAAACCAAGACGGGCGTCGACGGCGGCATTTATTTTCATAAAAAAGTCCCGCTAGAATGATCTGTATTTACTTTATGAAAAGCAGAGATTGAGAAAACTTCAATACCACATGTTGGGCGGGGAAAATAACCCCGCGCCCACCCAATTTTGTAACAAGTTTATTTTCAATTCTTTTTTTACAATATTGCCTTTTTTTACAAAACATATTTTGTTTATTATTTGAGTGATGATATATAAACTTTTGAATGTCAATGAACAATTAATTTGATGAGACGTCCTCGGATATCTTTTTTTGATAATAATATTTTGGCATTAAATTTAATTTATTTACTTAAATATGAAAATTTATAATTGCACTTGTAATGTTTTAAAAAAATATACGGACTATATTAACCGGGGCAAACAACAAATTTTGTTTAAATTTTGCACATTGTCGAGGTTATAAAAGTAATATAATTACAAACACATATCTGTTGTGAATTTAGAAACTTGAAATATTTTTATAAATGTTTTATTTATGCTTTGAATAAACATTTTTTTCAATTTATTTATGTAATTGAAGAATAATAAATTAATGATTTCAATTTTTCTTAAAGTTATTTTTTGGCAGAAGAAAAAATTGTAAAAATCTTAATGCAATGCTACATATAAAAAGTTAAGCTGAAACGCCCTGTTTTGTATGTTATTATTTAAATTTTATGTTTTTATAGTATTTAATAGAAAATGTGTGCAAAATAGGTAAGAACAGATGAGCCATTCGTAAATGCCTCAAAAGTTTTGAACCAACACGGCATTCATAATGTTTCACGAAATACGAAAACATGAAATACTAATGTAACTATTTTATTATCTTCTGATATGACTTTTTTTATATAAAATTCTACATAATATTTTTTATATGAGTTTGTGCCAAGTAAATTTGTATATAACTAAAAATTATGGATTATTTGATTATAATATTTTTTTTTTGGAAATTCTTGCTTAAAATTCAATTACCATTTTTGACACATGTATAAATTATTTTATTTTATTTGTTTAATTTAAAAAAATTTTTTGGTGTTCAACTATGTTATTTGATTTTGAATAATGATTATATTTATTTGAGTTTTATTATATATTTTGCCTTTTGTCGGCACGTTTAAGTGATTTGCCCTATTTATTTATTATTTTTTTGATATAAAGGGATATAAATTTTATAAAGACTTGCATTCGGTTTTTATAAATATCTAGATAAAAAAAACACGGAGTTTGAACCGGTAAGCCATCCGAGGGCCGACAAAACAAACTAAAACAGTTCTACTTACAGGACGCTGGTGCATATCTAAATCCCGATAACAGTTCAATTTCTGCTATTTGACAAAATAATAACGGTAGCGGGAGATATAGATACTGATTTTTGAGCAAACTTGTCAAAAACCAAAAAATTTTGCGCAACTACACTTTTTTTTTTGCTTTCAGTTTTATGAAATTGTTTATTTTTTTCAAGGTATGTGCTCGGGGAACCGTTATGTCGTTTTGAGCACTTCTTCTCATTTCAATTTAATTTGAATGAGCCTATTCCCTCATTTCAAAACGTATTTTGTGTCCTTTTTATCATAAAGGTCAGCAAAGCCTAACTAATTATATTTATATTTGAAAATCAATTACAATGTTCTATATACATATTCAAACTTTCTCGCTTTGTGGATTTGGCTACTATAAAGCTAAAGATCTCTTAAAAAAATAAAATTTTGTGAACTCAAAACGATTTTGGCGTCAAATGTCTCTTTCGAGTCAATCCATTTTGAAATATTGAGAAAAACATGATAATGTGTGTCGAAAACTGTACATCAACAGAAAATATTTTGCACTACAATTTAAATTTATACATCGGTTTTGTCTATCATTTTTTGAAATTTGAATTTGGCTTTGTAGCTGTTTTCTCACACAAATCATTTTTTTTTTCAAATTTTTTCAAATTTTTTAGAATCTTTTCTAGCTTTCTTAACATTGTTTTAAAAATCGTTATAGCTGGCTTTACAAAGTTTGTACGATTACTCTGGCTATCAGATTTAGAAATAAGATGGCATGTCTGGTCTTTAAAGATTACAGCTCATATATCTCGAAATTTGTGTCGAAAGCTGTGTTAATGTTACGCACATATTTCTGTCTTTTGCGGGAGAAGGCAGCTAGCTCGCCAGTCATCGCGCAAATGAATATCTGCTTATTTCTTCTTGTTTCAATAAATTTCTATGTTAAGACTGATATATTTTATCATCCATTTATCAGGGGATGGCTAAATGTATAGAGAATATGCATTTAATTGTATTTTGGGTCTATTTATATTTCGATCCATTTTTTAGATTCTTTACAAGACCCACGATATATCTTCGCGTTAGCGATTCGTTCGCATATATTTGTTCTAAGCGCTCGATCAGGAAGATCATATTGTTGCCAAATCTTCTGGTATTTTTTAATTATTTATTTATCATTTAGCATGTATTAACATGACGTTATTATCATCAGTCATGTTTGTATTTATATCCGTTCTGGTATTTGCTAGAAAATGTCCACAAATTTTTCATTAAAGTTTTTATATCCATTTATATCAATCACGTTAGGGTTATTTACGTCGAATTTTTAAATCTTTTCCTCTAATCAATCTGCTATAGTTTGATTTCAACAAAATCACAAAGAGATATATAAGATAAAAATCAATTTTTTAGTAGTTTTTACATGATGAACTATAATTCTGGTTAAAAGGAAACCATTGTAATTTTAAATCTATCCCGTTTTGGGGTTACCAAGCAAACTTTCCAAAAATCTAAACATTCACAATTAAGATGATTAACAGTTTAGTTATGAGTGTTGAAAGTGGGAAAAGGCCGAGGAAGTCGATTTTTTATTGATCTGTTTGGTTATTTTGCTTTTATTATAATTTTCCTTTTATTTTTAAAATAAATCATTTTTCCTAAGTTGACACTTTCGTCAAATAATCGCATTTTCTTTATTTCACAGGCACAGACCAAATATATTCCTCCGACCAAGCTGAAAACTTAAATTTTTGGACGCATTGTCAAGAGTTATTGAAATGGATATTGACGTTGGTCAAGACGCCTTACAAACTCAAGATAGCTACTTGCCAATATTCTCGCTCAATGTAATGCATATAAAACTCCCTCCATCGTAAATCCTGACAAAACCCCATCTATTAGCTCTCTAAATAGTGTTACAGATCGACAATTAAAAACACTTACCCTTTTTGATAACTTTCTTTGAAAGCATTTCAACGTCGTCTTAAAATATATTATAATGTTCATTTGATCATTAATAAATGATTTTTTGTACTAATACACTTATTATTATATTCTTCTATTCATTTTACGCAAAACTGTTCGTGTTAATTTGATAGGATAGGTTCTATAATTTTGATACTAAGTTTCAATGCAAACTTATTAGCTTTTTTTATATAAACCACGAAGAATTTTACGGCCACTTAAATTTTACATGTCTTCATCGAGGGGATAGAATTTTTTTATAAAAATCTTTGATATTTTCTAAAAATAAGAATAGGAAATAATAAATCATTAATTTATTCATTAAATTCGAAAAATAAAATTAAATTTTAGCTGATAATCGCATAAAACTAGGAGAAAATAAGTTACAATTAATCGTTGCCAGCCTAAATATTCACAAACGCAGTTGGGTTTGAATAGTCATAAGTTTTTGGTATTAATTTGACGGTAATTAAGTTTTTCTAAAAAATTAGGTGTTTTTGCGTCATATTTTGATTATAAAAGCCTATTTAAGTCAATATTTTGACACCTTTACCAGAAATTTGGTTCATGGCGTAGGAAAATTCTGAGTCGTATACCTGATTTGCGCTGCTTAGGCAAGCTATCTAATAGGAAAAATAAATATTCTTTTTTTAGTGTATTAAGCCTAAAGTTTTGGGGTCCAGATAGCCTTTGAGATTTTAAATGCTAATATTAAAGATTGGTGACTTTTTTTGTTGTGGGCATATAATGTCAGGGAGTAAAATTGAATGAATTCTGAACGCAAACCAAAAATGTAATTTCCTTAATGAAAATAAAAATTAGGTACACTAATGCCTAAATATGCTTTTAAAAAATCATTAGCCTTATTTAAGACGTTATCTTGATTATATCAAATGTAGATCTGCATCTAAAAACAATCAAAACAGCCCTAAAAATCTTATAATAAATTAATTGGCTAGGGCTATTTAACTTCCCTTGGGAATTCTCTGTGCAATCACTTTATATTAACCAAGTTTATTTTAATTTTTTAACTTAAATAAATGTAAAAGAAAATTTGCTTTGAAAATTGCAAACACGTTATTCGAAGATGGCACAAAAAAAAACACGTTTATTTTTGCATTCAGACCTGGTTTTTTTTATTAACTATTATTTTTTAAAAATTTTTAAAATACTTGGAGCAGTTGCACTATATAAACATAGCTGATAATAATTTCACCAAGAATCTTAAAAAAATCATAACCTTTTAAAATAATTAAATTTAACTAAGAACTTAAAAGTTAAAAAATTTATTATTTAAATGAGGTCTTAACGTGCCTTAATAAATTAAAATGAAGACAATCCATTATTTATGAATTTGTGATTATTTAATGAGCCCGCTATTTTCAGCTGTTAAAATCGTCTGCGTTTTTTAAAAAAGGTAAACCAATGCTCATTATATTTATTCATGCAGATTAATATCCCATTATATTTTGCGCCATTTTATTTATGAAAATAATTAATGTGATTTAATTTGAAATTGGTGTTTAGATAAAAATTCTATATCTGAGATTGAAGCTTGTAAACTTTTTTGCATATATATTTATGCACATTGTGTCTTATTCATATATAAAATTTCTTGAGTTAGAATGTTTTATATTTATGTAATTTGGTCACTTAAATTGGCAAAATTTTAAATTATGCATCAACCTTGAAATTCTTTAGTTTTTGTAGATGGAATTCACTGTTTGTTCTAAAAATATAATTTTTAAATGTGTTTTGTTTATAAAGAGCATTAATTAAGGTTTCACCCTTTATTTACAAAAAATTCTGTTTTTAGTTGTACCTAAAACAATAGAGATTACTCTAATTTTAATATAGTTACTTTTTTGTTGTGAAACAATAACAATTTTATTATATAAATTAAAATAATTTATATTTTTTTGAGGCATACAATTTATTATAATCATGTTCAACAACCAAATAATGAGTGAGATTGCCATTTATTTATAAATTTTATAACATCTTATAAAATGTATATGACAATAAATAAAATTATTTTAGTTTTCAAATATAAAACAAGAAAAACTAATTATACTTGTATTTTTATTTTAATTTTTTGCTTTTATTTATGTCTAACTGCTTGATGAGTAAAACAAAACTTTTTAAAATAAACTGAAACTTTTAGATGTTCTTTAATTTATAACTTTTAAATTGTTCCCTAATAACTTAACTATTGCACTAAATTTTTGTAACACTTTAGTCCAAATGTTAGATTAAAAGTTGATTGATAAGTTATTTGATCATAATACCTAATTTTTTTATTTGAAAGAGTCATTTTTACTTTACATGTTAATAGCAAGCAAACCTTGAAATAAAAACGAAAATTGAAAACGAGGATTATAGTTTTCATATAATTAGTAATTTTTTTAAATGGTGTTAAACGGTTTGAGCACAAAAAGTAAAATTTAAAAATGTGTACTCTTGAAATGTTTACTTAAATATTTTTTTTAATTAAAAACTAAAGATAATTTTAATTATGATCAAAGCTTATTTCTTGTTTATATTGTGTTGGTTATATTCTTTAATTCCCCTTTTCCAGAAAACCTTGCCAATCCTAA